>CM065706.1:2756096-2764327 GCA_017654935.2 Phymorhynchus buccinoides | reverse complement strand
TATTATAACTGTTTTTCTAAACGGTAATCTTTCATTTTCCAATGAAATGGCTCGTTGGGGTCATTGCTCTCTATTTGGACATAAAAAATCCTTTCTTTGGGTTCTGCAGCTTCATACTAGGATTCTACCTTTCATGTTCTTGGTGATGAGCAATGGCGTTCTTTTGTGGACACTTGTCAGATGCATTCTAGCAAACAAAAGTCTTTCTCCGCAGCAACCCACCCAGAGTTTTAGGCCACAGAAACTGTCTTCGTTGTCGGTTACCTTGATGGCTGCAAACACCTGTTTCGTTCTCCTGGCTACACCGTGGACAGTGTTCGTAATACTGAAGGACCATGCTGACTGGTCTGACCCTGTACAGAATGGACAATACTGGGTGGTCTGCGAGGTCAGCCTTTCTCTGTGGTACTCTAATTTTGCTGTCAATTTCTACCTGTACTGTTTAACTGGCACAAAGTTCAGAGCAGAATTTCGGCAGGTAGTTGCCGAGTTTCTCAGGTTATGTCGTGAAGCCAAGCCGTCCAGCTCTTAAGAATAATTGATAATAAGTAATATCAGTTCAAGTATTAAAGAATATAATTATTATTGCAGAGAACAAATTGAAATGTATTGGCAAAATCTGCTCGTTACTTGGTTTATTTTAAATCGTAAAGGCCAGAACAGGTTAAAGCTTTTTCTGTGTAGATATTTGCATATTTATATATGTGAGTGTTTAACTGTGCAAATGAGAGAGAGAAAAGAGTATATAGAGAGGATGCATACGTATGTGTGTGTGTGTGTATGTGTGTGTGCACGCCTGTGTGTATATATGTGCATTCATGAAACACCTTCAAGCAAGAACTGAAGTCCATTTTGGCAGGCTAAGAGAGTTTCTGTGTGCTGATGACTGTGCCCTCAATGCAGGCAATTCAGAAGATATGCAACAACCAGTGGCCTTGTTCTCTGCTATTTGTAACAACGTTGGTCTAGTGACAAGTACCAAGAACTCGCCGTTTAATTATCAAGAAGTGGAAGATAGCAACACCAAATATTCTGATGTACAATTAAGTAGTGCTAAACAGGCCTGCCAAGCGTGAGATAATTAATAAAACAATATCCAGAGATATCATTTGCGTATATTAACCCATAGGCTTAGTGTAAACGCGCGTGAGAAAAGGTGTACGAATACACCGTTGCTATTAGAAACTTGACGTCACAGTTATATATCTTGACATATCATTATCACTAGCGCAACTCCGAGTACCAGTAACGCCTAGTAACGGTAACGCCTAGTAACGGTAATGCCAAGTACTGGTAACGCTGAGTACAGCAAATTTGAAGCGATTTGGTTAAGAAACGGTGGAGTTATAAGGCCCCGTTTCCCATTGACGCTGCTCTGAGAGTGATGCGCTCTCCCTAGTAACGGTAACGTCTGGCAACGGTAACGCCAAGTACTGGTAACGCTGAGTACAGCAAATTTGAAACCATTTGGATTTAAAAAAGGCGGAGTTATAAGGCCCCGTTTTGCATTGGCGCTGCTCTGAGAGTGATGCGCTCTCCCTAGTAACGGTAACGCCTAGTAACGGTAACGCCCAAGTACTGGTAACGCTGAGTACAGCAAATTTGAAGCGATTTCGTTAAGAAACGGCAGAGTTATAAGGCCCCGTTTCCCATTGGTGCTGCTCTGAGAGTGACGCGCTCTCCCGAATTCCTTCAAATTTGCTGCCAGTCTTTACCCCGATGACAGCAAGCCTGACAGCAAATTTGAAAACCGGCGGAGTTATAAGGTCCGTTTTGCATCATGCTGCTGTTATGCGCGTAAGTAATCGATTCGCTTCCGGTTTGGCACATTGATAGTCACCGTCCCCGGTCATATATCTGCCACATTTGAAGGCAATCGGTCCAGAAATACCGGAGATACGGGCGCCGAAAGACCAGCGGATGCGCGTTTCGCGCATTTGCAAAACCGCGCAAATGACACGGCCGCCTCGTTGCCGTTGCCGTTGCCGTAGGGCTCACTGCAAATTTGAAGCGATTCGGTCGAAAAACGGCGGAGTTATAAGGCGGAGTTATAAGGCCCGTTTTGTGTTTCAGACAGACAGACGCACACACACACAGACACTTGGCTTTTTACTATATGATGATTATCACACATCAAGGTACACTCGCATGCGACTATCTGCAGTACTCAAACCATATTTTCTTTGTTTACATCAAGTGATGTTCAGTAAAACAAAAAGCCCAAACATACTCCTAACCCTACGCCTTAACCCGATAAATGCAAAAGGTTGTTTCTGATGAACATTTTACATTGAAAAAAATTGTGAAGAGTAACTTTTAGTGAAATTGCAAATGATAAAAATAGCGGCTAACAAGCAGATACTCAAGTTAGTGTCACTGCAAATAGCGCCTTCTGAGTGGGACACCCAAAAACGTCATCTTAGTGAACTTACGCAATCACTGAAATTACGTCATCATTAAAAGTTCGTCATTGGCTAAATGACAATTCTGGCCTATCAGTTTCCTTTCATAATGCATAGCTTGTTCGAGATCAAAATAGCTCACGACTTTCTAACTTGGCGAACTATATTATTTGTGGATGAGTGGGATTTTCTTGCTATGGTCAAAGACTCTAATAGGGTAAGATGGAATACTTAAGAGTTACGGCGAGCCGGGCTGATAGAGTTATCGTTAGTGGGGTAGTTATCCAAAGTATTACTGACTCATGAAAAGATAACTCTCTCAGGTTTGAAAAAAAGAGTTAATGTAGCCTAAATGTGTCACGTTTAAAAGGGACATAACCAGTGTTTCTGTCCTCACTACTCATAATTTTATAGGGAAAAGGGACCGGATGTTAGTCTTTCTTTTCAGTGTCTTTGCTACGGTGAAGTGGTTAGTATTATTTAGATCTGCATGCATGGCGCCTTGCTTCTTCGTTGCGTGTTTCATTCACATCTGAAAGAGGTAAAATATCGGTATATATCCGTTATTAGGATTTGTGAGTGAGATATTGCTTTTATCCTATCTCTCGAGCCTTGCTGTTTATCACACTCGGTCTCCGACCTCGTGTGATAAACAGCAAGCCACTCGAGATAGGATAAAAGCAATATCTCCGACCTCGTGTGATAAACAGCAAGGCTCAAGAGATAGGATAAAAGCAATATCTCACTCACAAATCCTAATAACTGATAATATCATCACGATCAATTATTAATCCTCTTCAAAGACTGTTCTTCGCCAATTTCGATGAATCATCACAAGATTTTCCTTGTTTTCTTTATTATAGCATCGACTCGATCATGGCGGCTTCTGGAAAAAATCAAATGCAAACCGTTTTTTGATTGGCTCAGACACATCAAATGACAACTCCTCTTCTACTTCCGGCACAAAAAGCAAAAGTAGACACACGCCGATAATCGCAGTCAGCCCCTTTTGTTGCTTGGTTTTGTTATTCCATAAATGTTGTTAACGGAAAGGGTATAATCAATTTTAAAAACCTGTTTACACAAGTCATACTGGCCACTAAAAAATATATATATATTGCTGACTTGTCAAAATTCCCAAACTTTCCAGGACTTGAAAATGCTTCCTCATTTTCCCCAAACTTTCCCAAACTGTACGAACCATGGAAGAGTGAAGTGATGTACCAGCCTGCTCCAGGGAACGACCAAAGGAAACATTATTTACACAGGGTAGGTAATAAGCTAGCTATAAATGCTTTTTTTACACTCAGCCCCAAAGGACTACAAAAACCAACAACCATAACTGGCAGCAGTGGACAGGTTCACTGACTTCGGCAGCACTCTCTCTCAAAATGTTAACATCCATGATGAAACAGATGCAAGAATTGCAAAGCGAGCTCTGTCTTTGGTAGACTGCTCGATCGTCAGTATGAAATTGAACTGGAAATTGCAACTGTCCGCGAAACTGAAGGCTTACAGTGCCCTAGTCCTCACCATTCTGCTGCATGCATGCAAATCCTGGACTGTCTAGCAAAGACATGCAAAGAAGCTGAACTGATTCCACCTCAACTGTCTGTGCAAACTGCTGAAAGTGAAATGGCACAACAAGATCCCAGACACTGAGGTTCTCCAACGGACAGGTGTGTCCAGCATTTTTACACTGGTTTTCAAGCCTCAGCTCAGTTGAGGTGGGCATGATTTTTGCATGAGCGCCTGCCCAAATGCACCGTGTGTTGAGAGTTTCAAACTGGTGCATGAAGCCACAGCCAAGGGATGAATTGACCTTTGGGGACTTTTCCCAATGCCAGAACCTCAATCTAGTGCATCTCCTCTATAAACAATTGTTTGCCCCTGTTAGTGGCAAATGGTGTGTCGTGGAGGCAATCTAGTGCCTTAGCTCAAATGCTATATACATTCCTACGACGAGTCCATCCTCAATCAAATAGCGCTGTGTTTGTGACTGGCACAATGCAGGATTCAGCCCGTGTCAAGAGAAATGCTTGGTGGGATGTATACAGACCATACAATGAAGCACATGACCTAATATTAACTGTTGTCTGGGCTGCTGTGTTCGTCTTTGGTTTTGGGGGTAATGTTATGATAATTCTGATCATGTGTCGTCTTCCTTCCTCCACGTTTAGCAGTTTCTTCATAGTTTTGGCTGTGTCTGATCAGATTACACTGTTGTATGCACTTGACCATTTCAGCTCGCTATGGTTTAATACAATTACCGTGCCTGTAACGGGTTCATGGCAATGCAAAATTATCAATTTCATAATTTTCACAACACCTGTCATAACCTCATGGATGCTTGTGTCATTGACCATGCTCAGAGCTGCCTCTGTGTTGTGGCCACTTCGAATCAGCACTGTGTGGACCAAGAGAACGTCACGAGCTACTGTTGGTGTAGTGATCATCGTTTCCATGTTGTACAATTGCCACTTTCTGTATGGATTCGATGCTTACATTTTTAGGTACTGTGGTCCAATAGTATCAGAAGCCTACAAATGGTTTTTTAAGGACATCCACACCTTTATACGCCTTTTTAGCACATCTATCTTGCCTTTCATATTCTTGGCGTGCAGCAACAGCGTTCTTTTGTGGACACTGGTCAGATCGGTCCAAGTAAAGCATCCTCTTTCCGCACAACAAACCAGCCAGGATTCCAGACAGCAGAAAGTCTCTTCATTGATCGTCACACTGATTGCTGCAAGTGCTTGCTTTCTCTTCCTGACAATACCTGCGTCTGTTTATCATGTACTTGAGCTTAGTGTCAATTGGCATGATCCTGTACAAAGTGGACTACTCAGAGTTTTCCTTGCTGCCAGTGGGGTTCTCTTAGCAGCAAACAGTGCTGTCAACTTTTATCTGTACTGTTTATCTGGCCGCAGGTTTAGAACAGAGTTCATGAAGCTTGGTGAAGAGGTGCACTCCATATTCTGTAAAGCCAGGAAAATGAGCGGTGAGCATAGTTCATGAAGCGTGGTGAAGAGGTACACTCCATATTCTGTAAAGCCAGGAAATTGAGTGGTGAGCAGAGTTCATGCACAGCACGACAATGACCTCATGGTGAGGTAGTTTTCAGCAGACACTATTAAAGATAGTGTGAGAAGAAAACACCAGTGTCTAGCCATTCATGTGACTTGGTTTGGTTTAAATGAATATGTGCTAGTTTCCTAATATAGTTTTCAATACAAAACGAGCTTCAACAAGTGAAAGCTTATTGTGTTCTCTTAAAACGTTTGAAATGTGTCACTATCTCATTAAATGTTATCGGCAAGGTGTGCAAGCGCTTTCACTCTAATTTCACGCACCATTTTAAACAGGGTCTCCCACTCAGCGCGTTTTTAATGAACATGATATTTTTACATTGCATGAGCGTTCGGACATTGGGCTACAATATTACTTCATCACAAAGTTAATAAATGACAGTCTAAACACTGAAAACGGCGTCCGTAAATTTTCCTTCCGTTTCATTTCCATTTCTTTTGCCCTTTAATTGCTGGTAATCGTCCCTCTAGCTCTGCACTGGTGGTTTTCTTAATGTATTAACTATTGTCTTCTTTTCGTGGAAGCTGACACAGATGTTGATTTCCTCTTCTCCGGATCCCTCTTTTGCAAGGACGTCCGCCTGCTCGTTTCCTGGAATTCTACAGTGGGCTCGAATCCACTGTAGGACTTCCCTTCTTTTCCTGGCAACTTCCTGTAGGGCTCTGGACAGGGGAGGGAGCTTGTCGATCTGGTATGCCTGCAGAACAGAGAGGGCATCCGAGAGGAAAACAACCTGTGTGTAATCGTCATCAAATGCCTGAACAGTGGAGACGGACGTCATGAGTGCTTCCGTTTGGGTACGATACTTGTGCAGTGCCTTCCAGTTGGTTCTCTTGCTGTTGCAGTCTCACCTCCTGGGACACTGCATTGGTAGCTGACCCATCAGTGTATACATGGATCCATGCTTCGTTTAAGTAACTTTCTTCAATCATGGCCAGTGTAAGGGTCTTCTTTACTGCACTGGCCTGTTCCTCTCCAGTAGAACAATAAGGAACTGTGGTGTGGATCTGAATACCAGGCTCTCTAGTTTCCCAAGGCTCTGGCATGTCTGCTGGATGAAAGGGAATGTATCTTTGGGTCCTCGTATTGACGCACTGGCCTCTTGCTTTCATGGACACAACTTCCCCTTCTGAGCCTGTTCTTGATGAAGCCTTCCAGTTTGGTTTTCATGGGATGGTCTGGCATACATTTGGACTTTTCAGCCAGTGTCAGTATTTTGGTGTCCCTCCTCTGGCTAAGAGGTTGGATTCCTGTAACTTTCTCCAAGTCTTTGATCGGAGTTGACTTCATGGCGACAGTGGTAATACGGAGGGCCTGGTTCTGGACCTTGTCCAATGCTTGCTAATTAACCTTTGATGCCATTGACCAGCCACACTGTGGAGCCATAAGGCCTCACAGTTCCTTGATACACTGCCGTTGACCAGCCACACTGTGGAGCCATAAGGCCTGACAGTTCCTTGATACACTGTTTTCAGAATCTTCTCGTTTGCTCCCCAGGTGGTGCCGGTAAGTTTGCAAAGAATGGCCAGCCTGCGTCTGCCCTTGGCCTCTGCCTTTGAGATGTGCGGCTTCCAGGTCTGCCACTTCTCAAACGTGACACCAAGATAGGTTGCCTCTTCATCCTCCTTCAGAGGGGTTCCACCCAGAGTGACGACACGGCTTTCTGCTTTGGAGACAGGGCGAACAATGTGGTGGAGGACCTATCTTTATTGATGGAGACACACCAGTCTTCTGCCCGGTTGTTGAGTTTTTCTGCAGCCAACTGCATTCTGTATATGGCCGTTGATGTGTATTCCTCCTTGCACCCATCACCAAGTCACCGTCATGCAATGTTGCCCTAATGTCCTTTGGGAGTTTGGGACACCAGGTCATTGATGAATAAGAGAAACAATGTTGAAAAGAGCACTCCTCCCCGTGGAACTCCATGCTTCAGTAGGATCTTCTTGCTGTGGACTCGTTCTACAGATACTCTTGCCCTGCGGTTATAGAGGTACGACTTGATCCACTGGATCATGGAACATGTTGGCGATCTCGTTTCTCTGCAGTTTGACAAGTAGCCCGTGCTTCCATACCTTGTCCAAAGTTTTATGTAGGCCAATCCAGATTACCTACAATGTTCAAACTTCGTATGCGAGTGCATTGACTTATGGTGAGTCTACATATTGGATGCCAATGAAGGTCAAGGTCAACGATGTGGGCCTTGGAGATGTCAAAATGGTGTTTTAGCATTGTCTGTCACATTTCTGCACTTACATGCTTCACATTTGGCAGGTTGGTCGACTGTGCAAGGTCATGTGTGATCAAAGTATGAATTACCTTGATGACCTTAACCTTGACTTTTGACCTCGTCTTTTTTAGCAGTGGCTGTAGTTCAAACACCCACTGTCACGAGTTTGACATTCTCATCTGAACAGACAGAGAAAGGCACCGTCTACCACTCGATCACAAAGGACCCCAAGGTCTTTCTCCTTCTTCTCACCTAAGGGAGACAACCTACTCATGAAATGCATGCAACCCGTCGTTATCACCACTGACCTCTCGCGAGACTCCACATTCAACTTGCGACTTCATGAGCTTTAAACCGGTCGAACGTCACTCCATATTTTTCCTTCAGTTAATCAACATCGCTTCATCGCTTCATCCTTTCTCCTTTTCATCGTTTTGTCCACCTACGGCCGCCCAGTGCTGAGGTGTGGTGAGGGCCACGTCCCTGAAGGATCCTGTAATCAACTTTTTACC
>CM065706.1:2723596-2751096 GCA_017654935.2 Phymorhynchus buccinoides | reverse complement strand
AATAATGCCAGATTACAATTTATCAACCAGGTGCTTCTTTAAAGCTTTTTTAAAAGCTGGTTTAGATGGACATGATTTCAAGAATGATGGCAAGTTGTTCCATGTGTTCCCCCCAGAGTATGTCAAGCTGGATTTGAACAGATCGTTATGGGGCTTAGGAAATGAAAGCTTATGAGTATGTCGATTTTCATTTAATGTAAAGGAACTTATTATTTTATTTGGGGCTGTTCCGTTTACGATGTTGTACATACATAGGCATTTGTTTAAGAAAAGTCTTTCTTTAAACGGAAGGATGTTTAGTTGTTTATAGTCAATTATTGTCAAACTAGTAGACTTAAGTAGGACAAGCTTTAAAGCTCTTTTGTGTAAGCGAGTTATGTATTTTAGATTATTTTCACTAGCACTATCCCATAACGTGGATGCGTAATTTATAAGAGGTAAGATGTGTGCATGAAAAAAGAGTTTTCTTGAATGAAGGTCTAAGAAATTCTTTATTTTTGATAACTGGTAAATTCTTTTAGAGATACGCTTACCGAGGTCATTAATGTGATCACTCCACGATACGTCCTTATCAATGATAACCCCTAACACTTTATGGGAGGAAACTTCTTCAATTATTTTATCTTTGACATACAATGGAGGAAACACAGAGTTCATCTTCTTTCGCTTTTGACGTGTGGTTATATACATACATTTTGTTTTTTGTGCATTAAGAGACATGTGGTTCAATTCTGTCCACTCAGTTAGCTTATTAACATTGGTCTGCAGATTGTCTACTAATTCAAAAGGACTGGCACTGTTAGATTGCAATGAAGTGTCATCAGCAAACATTTCACAACAGCATTTAATGTACAAAGGCAAGTCGTTAATATAGATTGAAAATAGAAGTGGCCCCAAGACTGATCCCTGGGGAACACCAAACTTTATCGGGAGTAACTTTGACCTTACAGAATTGATTTCAACCAGCTGTTGTCGATCAGTAAGAAACGACGCAATGAAACACAAAGCACTGCTAGATATGTTGTAATGAGTAAGTTTTGTGTGTGTGTGTGTGTGTGTGTGTGTGTGTGTGTGTGTGTGTGTGTGTGTGTGTGTGTGTGTGTGTGTGTGTGTGTGTGTTTTTGTTTGTGTGTGTGCGCGCACGTGTGTATGCGAAGCAATTTTTGACATTCTCATAATTTCTACTGCTTTTCTTTTCTTTCTTTTTTTTGGGGGGGGAGTGGGGGGTTATTCATTTATTTGTTTATTATTGTAAGCGCTTAGGGCTTGTTTAATAATAAGCGCATATAAATGCTCATTATTATTATTATTATTATGCAGCTTCATAGCCTTCCTACTTCAAGCTTTACTTCAAAGGGTCTTTAAAAAGCTTCACGGCTTGTTTTGTCCCTACTTACCACCACTACTACTACTACTACACTTCTTCACGAAATCTTCATAATTGTGACACCAAGCAAATAAGGTTAGTATTCATTTGTTAAAGTGTGTATTTTGTGACTTTGGGTTCATAAAAAAAAAGAACTATTGTTGTTTGAAAGAAGAAACAAAAAACGACAACAAAAAAGACAGACTATGGTATGGCGTACAGTTTGGATGGTGGAAAAAGCTCATTAAAAAACCAACATGACTTGTATTGCATTACATTTCATCAGGTAGTGTTATGTTGTGTAGACATTGTTGGTGGTGGCTTCTGTAACACGCGCAACATGCATTTGATCACGCAACAGACAGGCAGACAGACAAACAAACAAACAGACAGACAAAGACAAACACGTGCAACCTTTCAGCTGTTATATTAACCAAATATCTTATTGTGGACCTGAGTCACTTGTGAAAACTCAACTGAACTTTTCGCATAATTATATAGACCTACTGTATAGATGTTTTAAAGTGCTTTTTCAAGTTATAGAAATGTAGATGCTGAATAGGAATTGTTCTAAATAATTAAGGGGAGTAATGTCATGGTGTGTGGGAGTGATCTTGCCTAATTCAATCTGTCAAACAGGGGGAGCTAATCTACCATCAGGTAGATCCCCAGCTCTCGCCTCGTGTTTTGAGTAGACCTACATCACTTAGAACACCGTGCGTCATTCTAAATTTGATGTACTTTATATTTTTACATCACATTTTGCAAGTTCTATCGGTTTGCAGATACTGGCCACCCCTCATTTTTCCATTAAAATTTTTTTGCAAGTCGCTAACTCGCATCCTGAGGTTTCAAGTTTTGACGCCATGCCGCCATTGTTGCTATGGTTTTGACCGAGTAAGTCGAGGTAATTAACTCTAATTTTCACGAAGTGCTCTCCCCCAGGTTTGTTTTCTCCCGAAAATCGTCTATTGAATGTAGGAGAATGGCTTTGATGCGTGTGTCAGAGCGTTTGTGTGTGATTTGTTGAATGGAAATGCACTGAGCTTAATGCTGCATTATTAAAATGTGGTGCACAGCCCGTTTAGCTGTGCGATAAAACTCTAACGGTAGTATTTTTTTAAATGTAAAATTGCTTTGCAAAAACATATAAAACACAACAACAACAAACACAAGCCAATTATGACATCACCCAGTGGAGGCAACGAAGACAACTAGCTTCACAGCTGGAGGCAGAGACAGGAGCCACTACCCACCTATACCTGACGGCTTAAAACTACTATATGCTAATCAAAAATATGTACATAGTATTTACACTGTTTATCACAGATTATAGATCATAGACAATTTCGATGTTATATCACAGATAATAAATTATTAAAAGTCTGGTTATTTTGTTCAGATAGGTTGTCTGTTAAAACATATAATGCAGCTTTAACTGATTTAGTTTAAAACTGATAGCCTGTTAATGATTCATGAATGGCTTCAGCAAACCATATGGGGGGGGGGGGGGGGCAGTCCTGCGGTCCCTTATCAGTTGATTATTAAAAGATATGTTAGCTTCTGTAAAGAGAGAATCGGTATAATCTATAATGTGTTCGGATTTGTTACAAAATCTGTGGAGTCTTCTTCATCCATTCTCTACGATTACCGAAGAATTTAGTGCTAAAAGTATGATAACATTCCTCATTGGTAAAAACAGAAGCAGCATATAATCGTGTTAATAAAGTTGCACATATAAGTTTGATAGTCTGTTGTAGAGGAAGCCAGTCGATGTCCCTGTGTACTATGAAATTAACGGCATTAAGGGGCACTCCCAGGGCTGCCTTTAGTGCTTGAAAATCCATGCGTTCTAGTCTTAATAATTGTGGTTTTGTGGCACTATAAAATACCTCACATCCATAGGTGACTGCGGACGAGGGCTTGGACTAAGCAAGTTAAAACCTTTGGGTCCTGAGCCCATTTCTCGGCCGATAAAATTAACTGCTGGGACTGCTTTTTTAATAAGGTGATTAATATGTGTGTCCCAATCTAGGTTTTCTGTAAAGATAACCCTGAGAAATTTAACTGTTTTCGATTGATAACATTCCTCATCGTATAATATAGATAAATAGGTTAGTAGTACATCGTCTTGAAAATATAATAAACACACATTTCTCTGGGGCTATATAGAATCCATTAAAATACATAAACTTGTTATAAGGTCAGTATTGCGTTGATGTCTAGTCACAGCTTCCTTGTAATTATTTCCTTTGTCTCTGTGCGGTTTTTTTGCTACAGTCCAGACAGTGATATCATCCGCATACATAGATTGCTCACAAGAGTCGAAGGGTAATTTATGTATATCGCATACCATTATATTAAACAAAGTTGGTCAGATGATACTGCCCTGGTGAACCCCCAAGTCCAACGTATAAGTCTCTGACACTGACTGGACCACCCTAACATGTATCCTTCTATTTGTTAAAAAACATTTTACAAAATTATACATGTTCAGTTCTTTGGCAAAATATGATTTTGAAAATGCAAATTGGTTGATGTTTCAAATAATGCTCTCCAAATCCACCATCCGGGACTTAGAGGACGAAAAGATAGAAAGATACTATGATAATATTCGTAAGGCTATCCTCGAGGCGAGTAATATCGCCATTCCACTCACTCAACCAGTCACCGATGATGGAAAAACAAAAAACAAACCTTGGTCGAACGACGAAAGTAAGAAAGCAACAAAAGCCCAAAAAAAAGGTGAGCACTATCCCCTACGAACATCCATCAGACCCAAATGCCAAAAAGAAAAAAGAAACAAAAAAACATAGTAAACTAGTCATTGCGCTAGCCAAACTCCAATATTTTATGGAAGATACTGACAACATTGATTTTAAGCATCTAGGTAAACTGGGAAAAACTAAAGAAAATTAAAAATAAAGGAAAGTGCCCAGAGTCACCGCTTGAATCAGATGGTAAAACGACCCAGAATAATAAAGAAGAAGCAGAGGTTTTAGCCCAAACCTTCGCGAGGGCAGGCCAATCTCAGTTCTTGCCAGGGACTGAGAGGGACCGTCGCCAGGCGAAGGCTAATGCGCCAGACACATGTAGCGATAACTCACATTTTATAAATGCCCCTTTTACACTATCTGAGTTAGGCGCAGCTCTTAGATCAACACGTAAGGTGGACAAAGCCACTGGAACCGACCCCATTTCGTATAAAAATCTTAAACAGCTTCCGACATCTCTTCTCGCCATACTTCGCTCCTTTTACTCACGGTGTTGGGAGGGGGGACGATGCCTGAGGCCTGGAGGCAAGCTCAAGTTGTTGGGGTCCCGAAACCGGGCAAACCCAAACAGGACCCCGGGAGCTACAGGCCCATCTCCCTCACTCCCCACCTTGGAAAATTAAAATTCAACTTTATTATTAAAAACAAATCACAAAAGGTCAGTCATCAGATGTACATTATAAAAATATAACAAATATGTGTTAGTTTATTTACAGAAAATGTAACCGTACTACTGTCCTTTGTTGGGTGAAAATTCGATTCTAAGAGTTTAAAAATCTAATTTGCTAAGGCAGACTACTCCTTGCATGTGTGTGTGTTTCGCCAACTGCTCTGCATGTCTTGTGCTTTCCAGAGTTTAAACGGAAGTCACTGACGTCACGGCTATTCCATGAATCGAACACGGTGGCCGTTCTATTCACCTCCCACTGGAATTATTTCATGTAAGCGCCCCCCTTAACGAAGACTGGTGGACCTCAATGATCGGAATCTGTTAAGGATCCCAAAAGCCATCATACACCCCAAATCCCAAGTCTCCCCCTCAAGCAGTTTAGGAGGAGATAGAGATAGAAGGGTGGTTAACGTCACGCAAAATACAATGTGGATGCTGATCAAGAATATAGGCCTATATGGTTAAATGGGTCTATAGGAGTCCCACCCACCTCTCTCTCTCTCTCCCCCAACAAAGGCTACTACTATGTTTGGACCCACTAGCGCCACCTGGCAGTAAAAGGAGCCAGCTAAGTCGCTCATAATCTTCATTACACACATTTACAATTTTGCGTAGTTCGTATACTGCGCAGTCTGCAAATTGACAGTTTAACTGTCATTTCATTAGTTGTACAGTTCATGTAAAGCGCAAAAATAATATTCTGCGCAGTGCATATAGGTCTACGGCGTAACCCGTTGCCCAGTGCATGCATTACGCAAAACGGCTGCGCAGTGCGTGAACTGGACAAGGACACAGATTACTCGTAACACATGTCTTTTCATTAGTGGTAGGTTATAACTTTATCGATTAAAACGTCGGAACTTTCCTGGTATTGCAGTACCTCCAGAATCGTCCCACCATTTTATATCTATTAATGTCCCACACGGACGGAGGACGTTAATCGGATTTTCTTCTTCATTAGTGGTGGTTTCTAAGGCTTTTGTTTGTACAGTTATAACACTGACGAGTCTTCTTCTCTTTGGGGCCCACGATCATTAAATTGATCATTCTAGTCCGGGGGTCAAAGCATGGAAACTTTGCTGGTAGCATTTTAAAATTAATTTGTAAAGTTCCACGTAAAATACTACCAGAAGATATTTTTAAAAACTGCTATTTGGTGTTGCCGAGCGGCAGACATTTCCTCAGCCACTTTTCCCCTCTAGTCCAGGCGAAATTAAGGTTTACCTTGTCTTGTGATATATATTAGGTTTTTATGTCGATTTAACATGATTTGAGGGTGCTGAATCCAAATCCGTTGGAGGCCAAGTTGTTAATGTTGGACATTTTGAGTTATGACGTAATATTCAAAATGGCCGCCATGGGACTCTAAAGAACTGTAAAAACATGCACTTAACGTAATTATTTTGTATCTAATGCTTTTTTTGGTAAGAAAAATAGTATGATTTGCTTAAATGATTCAAACTATGAATTATATCATAGTTTAGTACTTAGTAGCCCCCAGCCACTCTGCGGAGAGGGCTATCACGATCTTTCGTGTCCTTTCATTTGCCTGGCAATTATCTTAAGAACCATGTCACAGGATCACTTCGAATTTGTGTGCTATTATTTTAATGAAACTGATGTGCCCCTCAGTATGCCTTGTTGACCTTGACCTTGAGTATGTGATTGTATTGTATCAACTATACTTTTTCAACTTTTCACTGCTGTCGTAAAATAAACTGGGTTGTTTTTTCTAAGCTAAAGTGTATAGAGGATATTGAATTACTGATACCTATTTTATGTCTAGGCCTTTCATCTTAAACGCTTGACCTTGAATTTGCATTGAATATTTCAACTTTTAGTTTTAATGTATTTCAAAACGGTCTCATAATTGGTACATTAGCCTATGGTTGTATAGATGCTAACCTAAGTACCGATAACATCTCTAACCTTCATCTTAACGCTTGGCCTTTGTTGCTATGCGCCAAGCAGTACAATACAGCGATCAGTGTCGATTTTTTTTTTAAATAGGTGGGTAAAATGGCCGATGTGCCATTGCATGGAGGGGTTAGTGAAGAAGGGAAAGAGTGGGGAAACATTCAGAGGATTTGTTGGAGCGCACTTCTTGCTTTTCCACTCTTGTTAAAGAAAGGTGTACTTTTAGTGGTCTCATTTGGATTGCAGACTGATGTCAGGCAGCATGCAACTTCAAGAAGACAATTATTAGTCAATCAGCGGGTCTTCTTCCTGTCGGGGATTGTAGCACAAAATACAATGGTCAAGTTCTTAGAAACTGATCAGTCATTTTTTGAACTTACATTGATCAGTTACATATTATTATGCAAACATGTTGTTTGTGTCCTCAACGGGTTAAATGTCCACAATGCTCTCTTCGTCATTTGATCATTTTGAGAATCGCTAATGGTAACTGTCATGAGATTGTTGTACCCAGAATTGCAGAATTATGTGCATATAGGTGCTGCCCTGCTATGCACCCATTGCTGCATTACAGATTTCTGATTGTCAGGGTCTCGTCTGGTGCCAACAATTATCCCAGTAGTCAATGTTGTGTAATAAGTGCTGACCCACGCATTTGAAAGGAATGACATGTTGTTCAAAGTGAGTCTGCTTCCACAAAAGAGTATCATTACCAATGAGCTTAGAAGCATCGTGCTTCAATGTTAGTCATACTTGGTGGAAGACCACTCTAGCAAGTGTCTTATCTAAGTTCTGGCCATCGTGAACACTTCTATGATGAGGCAATGAGATATTGTATCCGTAGGCTTGATACTAGTGCTTAGCTGGCATGGGGTTTTGTTATGCGGATGTGTTGACGTGATAATAATAGCAGCCTCGGCAGCTTCTCAACGATGAAACTAATAAGAGTCTTGATGATCCAGTCTTATTCTGAAAGGAACTTTTGTACTTCAGTACTATTGTAGTGTCCAGACTCTGCTCTAAGCGATTACTCCCCCACACACCTCCCATCACAATTTCACTAGCCTGCCAATGCAACCAAGTAGCTCACCAGCATGATCACCCTCATAGCCAGGAATAGAGTCCTTGTACTCCCTCCCCTACAACTATCCAGTACAACTGTTGTCACTGGTGAACTCATTGCACGTCTGTTCAGCCATTGATAACAGACGCTGGAGGCACGTCCGGGAAAATACCGTACATAGGCACAATTATTTGCTCCTGGCTGCTGACGGTTGTGTGTTGTGTCCTCCATACTCAGGACAAGGATCACCACTGATAATTGTGCTCATAAAGGCAATATCTTGATTAGCCACTTGATGCAAATAAACCTGAAGTCTGGCTACAGATGGAACAGAGTTGATCTCGATGTGCTTTTTTGAAGTGGGAATTAAATTTTATTCATCCTATTACAACAGTCTTCCAAGTACGCCGAAATGAAAGAAAAGTGAAAAGAAATGCGACTCAGTACCATTGTAGTGTATTCTCTCATTTATTCTTATAAGAGGCCTTGGTTGCATCTTTGAAAATCAAATTATTGTCAACTTCTGGGGGGCTTTTTGCCCCTAACATCTTCATGCAAGTATTTGAACCTCCCCCCTTCCATGTCCAACTGATCCGCCCCTGTGGTGGAATATCAATGGGGCCATTCAACTGTGTGGGTTTAAATGTGGATTATATAATAATAATAATAATAATTAGCATTTATAGCGCCTAATCTTAACAAAGCCCTAAGCGCTTACAATAATAAATGAATAAACCAGCAAGCAATATAAATAAAGAAACGACAAAAATATATTATACACACATGCGCGCGCGCACACGCACGCACTAAACACAGACACACGCATGCACTAAACAGACACACACACACAAACACACACACAAACGCACCACACGCGCGCACGCACGCACACGCGCACACACACACACATACACACACACACACACACACACACACACACACACACACACACACGCACGCACGCACACGCACGCACGCACACGCACGCACACGCACACACGCACACACACACACACACACACACACACACACACACACACACACACACACACACACACACACACACACACACACACACACACACGCACACGCAACACACACGCATAAACAACACACATAAACAACACACATGCACACAAACACACGCGGATGGAAGGGGCACAGCACTTTGAAAATTAAAAACCAAAAAAATAGCAGGTTATGATTTGAAAAGAGTCGTTTTGAGAGAAGACTTAAATCAAGAAAGGGAGTTGGCAGAACGGAGAGGTAAAGGATTTTCTTTACATTGTCACATGTGACTGGTTGAAAACATGCAAAAGGGGTTCCGTTATAAGATTCTGACTCAACGGCAACATTATCAGACTTGAAGATTTGTCGAATGAGTTCTATTTTTGTGGTAAAGAACTCCAAAAATGTTTCGGGTAGGGACACAACAGGAATCAAGCTTGGTAGAACTGGGCTCACTTTTACACCCATCAACTGACTACTGATATTAAACAATTCCCTAACACAGCCGGATTTTTCGATTTTTGCACTGTAAAAGGCATTCTTCACATCTCTTATCATTCTGTTAACAACATTTCTAAGGTGGGCATATATTTCTCTTAGAACAGTCAGTCCGAGCTTTCGCCAGTGCCGCTCGGCAAGGCGACGCTCGGTCTTAGCTTGCTTGATTTCTAATGTCAGCCATGGAGCAGAACTGTGGTCAGCAATCATGCGCTGGACCAAAAGTGCGTGTTTATCAAGGAGGCCAGCGGTCAGCAATCATGTGCTGGACCAAAGGTGCATGCTTATCAAGGAGGCCAGCGGTCAGCAATCATGTGCTGGACCAAAGGTGCATGTTTATCAAGGAGGCCAGCGGTCAGCAATCATGTGCTGGACCAAAGGTGCGTGTTTATCAAGGAGGCCAGCGGTCAGCAATCATGTGCTGGACCAAAGGTGCGTGTTTATCAAGGAGGCCAGCGGTCAGCAATCATGTGCTGGACCAAAGGTGCGTGTTTATCAAGGAGGCCAGCGGTCAGCAATCATGTGCTGGACCAAAGGTGCATGTTTATCAAGGAGGCCAGCGGTCAGCAATCATGTGCTGGACCAAAGGTGCGTGTTTATCAAGGAGGCCAGCGGTCAGCAATCATGTGCTGGACCAAAGGTGCGTGTTTATCAAGGAGGCCAGCGGTCAGCAATCATGTGCTGGACCAAAGGTGCGTGTTTATCAAGGAGGCCAGCGGTCAGCAATCATGTGCTGGACCAAAGGTGCATGTTTATCAAGGAGGCCAGCGGTCAGCAATCATGTGCTGGACCAAAAGTGCGTGTTTATCAAGGAGGCCAGCGGTCAGCAATCATGCGCTGGACCAAAGGTGCGTGTTTATCAAGGAGGCTGGCAAGCAGAGTGTTGTACAGCTCAGCCAGATCACTGTTCTCACGGTTAAGTAGTGTGAGAGCTGAGGCAACGTCAGCCTTGAAATCTTCAATGTTCAAACAACGCATATTTCGTGATGACACGAGTCGCTTGCACTTACCAGGTTTTACAAACTTGAGTGAGACAGAAACAAGGAAATGGTCAGAAACATGTTGTTCCGTCACAGAAACGTCATGAACGACATCAGGGGTGTTAGTTACAAACCAATCAAGGATATGACCACGTCTATGGGTACTGGCATTAACAAGCTGCTGAAGACTAAAATGCTCCAGAGTCTGTCTTAGAGAGAGAACGTGAGGGTCAATATTTGATTCAAAGTGAAAATTAAAATCACCCAGAAGAATTAGAACATCACATGAAAGATAACATTCAAGTAGGGTGGAAAATTCATTGATAAACTGTTGGTTTGTCAGTCCGTTCTTCTTGTTTGGGGGTGGATGATAAATAGAGACAAATACTAGTTTACGACCATTGACGGTTAGACGGACTTCGCATGCTTCGACCGATGTGAACATTTTTTCAACTGTCCCAACTATGATACTTGGACTTAAACTGTCTTTGAACAGAACAGCAAGCCACCCCCTCTGCCAGAGTGGCGGGGGAAGGATTTGAGAGTGAAACCAGGGGGGGTTGGCCATGTCACTTTCGTCATCGGTGGGCTGGAACCAAGTCTCTGACAGAAACACTAAATTAAAATTACCTTCGCTAATCAAGTCACACACATCGTCCGTTTTGTTATGACATGACTGTGTATTAAAAGACATTACCTTTAAAAACTTTGATGGTTGCTGCGAATGTCCATTTGCATCGATTTGAATGAGATTTGATCATACATTGTCAGATTGTGTTTGTGCTACCTTTGTTCTGGAAGTGGATATTTTCACTGGAATAGGCCTTGACTGGTCCGTGGGGTGTGGGGTGAGGGGAGGGTGGTGGGCAGAGTTACCAGGCTCTGCAGACTGGAGAGAATTTTCTTTCTTTCTTTGAATTAAGCATCCTACTTCAACATTTTCAAGATTATGATAGGGGAAGACGGGGTAAAAAGTGCATGGGCGGGTAAGAAGCCCACCCCAATTATCTCATGAAATGAAGCAAATTTCAGTCTCATTTTGCCCATGAGACGAGCGTTAATGTCTAGCATTCGTCTCATGGGCAAATTTGACTGAAATTTTCTTTATTTCATGAGATAATTGGGGTGGGCTTCTTACCCGCCCATGCGCTTTTTACCCCGTCTTCCCCTACTATTTCTATACCAGGTTGAACGGGACTGTAGACTGGGTCTTTGACATAGGAAAGGGTGTCGTCAAAACAGCGTCGCTTGAAGACAATAGAAACAGGGTGGTGGGTTTGGGGTTCAATTCGCGAAAACGTCTTTGCTTTCCGCCTCGTCGAGATCGTCTTTTTGACTTCGGAAGACAATAGCCGATGTTGAATTGACGAAGACGAGCAATGGTTTATGTTGACAGGCGGCGAGGTTTGATAGCTAAAAGGTCAGTGCGAGAATATTTTCTGAAAACTTGATTTTCACCCGCAGTCACACAGGTTGGTGTAACTTCACTTTGCTGAGCGAGGGACCGGTAATCCCGTGCAGTGTTGACACACACACTGAGTGTTGTATCGGGGTCAGTAGGCAAAATGGCCAAAAGAGCGCGAGATTCAAGTAGGCCAGTCCAAACATTATTTTGAACAGCAGCGGCACATTTGGTGGTAAAATCGCCAAACAAAGTTGCCAATATCTTGTCAGATTCATGATAAAAAATACGAGTGCACAGAGAACATTCACCAACCACTCAAAACATGCAAAACAACAAAACTTTCGGAGCTCGAGTGCACAGCTGCCAACCAGGCGCGTGACCATTGATCCAAACATGGTAATGGTAGTGTTGAGACAGATGAAAGGTTCCTCTCCATACAACCCAGACTGAAAAATTGAACATGTGTTTTGACCAACATGGCCAATCATTCACTCGAAAATACATTTATTTTCTATCACAACCAGTATAGCAATAAGTTAATAATGATATTCAGTTAGCTGCTGGTAACAGAGGATGAACCATAATGGCCGGAATGTTCTGCCATTAGATATGACATCTATGTTGGCAAACACATGGTTCGTTTATAACGGGGACGGCCGTCTGCAGCCAAACTGTTTCTTTCAGAACTGACCCATTGTGCACCATGATAGGGGCAGGTCCAGTGACAGTCACTTCAGCATTCAGTGGAGGATGCGTGATGCAAAACCAATACTCTTTATTACACTGTTGTTGACCATAACTTTGGCAGCGAGATTTGATTTAGACGTGGTGTGTTTTGGGTGATATTGAAAATAGAATGGTCTTATTTCTGCTGATTTGTAGACATCAGGAATTCATGATTCATTTAACATAAAAGTCAATCACTACAAATAAGACTGCTATGATGAACATGTGTAGAATTCAATTCTTTCGTTCTTTCAATGTTGTTTTAGAGACAAAGAGAGACAAAGAGTGAGAGAGAGACACAGAGAGAGAGAGAGAGAGAACCAAATCAAATCAAATAGTTTTGCATTGCCATTAGCATAACTGTTTTATGTATGTCAAATAACAGAGACCATTTTAGTTGGCATGTAAAGAAAAAGCAGTCTACTCTTTAATAGGGAAATAATAATAGAATAAAGATAAGCAATAAGATTATTCACCACATATTCAATTTCTCAACACCTCTAGTTTACCAGCTCACTCCCCTTCATTTCACACCCCTCTCAAACACAAGAGAGAGAGAGAGAGAGAGAGAGAGAGAGAGAGAGAGAGAGAGAGAGAGAGAGAGAGAGAGAGAGAGAGAGAGAGAGAGAGAGAGAGAGAGAGACGTTGCCCTGGTATGCAAATAATCAAGATAAACGTTTTATTCAGCTCAAAATCTTTTGTTAGTGGTTGACACAAGCAGGAAGTTGTTGCACTTAATTATTAAGCATGCAGTATTATGAGAGTGCTTCAACGAAAGACTGGAGAGAGAGAAAGAGAGAGAGAGAGAGAGAGAGAGAGAGAGAGAGAGAGAGAGAGAGAGAGAGAGAGAGAGAGAGAGAGAGAATGAGGAGGAGGGGTGAGAGAGAGGAAGAGACAGAGTGGTGATGTATCTTGGTCAGAGCATCTCCACTAATATAAACACATTTTGGCCAAGGCATCCAGAATAGCTTTTGCCTCCTCTGCTATCAGATCAAAGTCAAACGAGAGAGAGAGAGAGAGAGAGAGAGAGAGAGAGAGAGAGAGAGAGAGAGAGAGAGAGAGAGAGAGAAAGAGGGGGTGAGAGAAAGAGGGGGGGGGGGAGAGAGACTGGCAGAGACTGACAGAGAGACAGACTGAAGACTGAAAAACGTTATTACTCAAGTACTCAAGGATTGAGATTTTAGGCCAAGCCTATTCTTCCAATCTTCCAATCTGTCCTTGGGACTAAAACAAGACAAAGACAAAACACTAATGAGAGAAAGAGAGAGAGAGAGAGAGAGAGAGAGAGAGAGAGAGAGAGAGAGAGAGAGAGAGAGAGAGAGAGAGAGAGAGAGAGAGAGAGAGAGAGAGAGAGAGAGAGAGAGAGACTTGGAGAGAGAGAGAGAGAGAGAGAGAGAGAGAGAGAGAGAGAGAGAGAGAGAGAGAGAGAGAGAGAGAGAGAGAGAGGGGGGGGGTGAGAGAGAGAGAGAGACAGAGAGACAGAGAGGGGGGAGAGGGAGAGAGAGAGAGAGAGAGATAGAGCGAGAGAGAGAGGCAGACAGATAGACAAAAGAGAAAGCAGAGACAAAGTAGAAATGAACACATAAAATACCGGCATTCCATAGAACAAAAGTCCTGACCCAAGAAGACTAGTTTATTTTACAGAGAGGGACGCAAGCAGCCACATGAAGCAGCCAAACAGCTAGCTGCAACTGCTGACTGCATGTTAACACGAAAACGAAAACGAAAACGAAATTTTATTTAACCAGGGAACATGAGATAAGCAAGTTACATGCTTTTTTCCACCCAGCCCTGCGGAAAAATTAAGTAAATCAAACAAGAAAGCTAAATAATATATGAGCCTGCAGAAATGATAAGAAAAGGGAGGGAGGAGGGGGGAAGAGGCACAGAGGGGGGTAAGGATGGGGACATTTTGGAGTTTAAAGTACAGGCAAAAAAAAGAAGTCACATCATGCAAAAATAAAATCAGCAAAGGATAACACTCCTCATCATTATCATTATCAGTATTAGTATGATAGTAATAAACAAATCAAGTTATATCATACTAAAGTATCAAACAAATATGTTATCACATATTATGTCAAAATCAGCAATCATAGATATCATTCAAGTAACTTAATATGTATCGGCATCTTCTGATGAGGGTATTGTATACCCAATAATAGAATGGTTATCTGGATACAGTTGACATGTTTTCTTTTAATCTCTAAAATAGAATATTTTGATACGCGTTTTTGAAGGAAGTAATGCTGCTTTTCTGCTTAAGATTAGTTAAGGAATTCCAAAGAGTACCACCTGAGTATGTTAAGCTTGTTTTGAAAAGATCAGTTCTAGGTTTTGGAATAACAATATTGTTAGTATATCTAGATTGGTAAACACCCCCTCGCAAGTACCGTATTTTTCTGACCATAAGGTGTACCCTGTTATAAGGCGCACCCCCAAAATTTGACAAAATTCAGATTTTGTTATTATATTTTCTTATTATATTATCAGTCACATTATAAGGCTCAGTGGGCTCAGTCTGGGTAAAAAAGTATGGCCTTATAGTCCGAAAAATATGGTATAGGTCGCTTTACCCGGAGCATGAAAAGCGGCACTGACCCGACCTGTCAGTGTCATAATTCAATCATCAATTACCGAGTTAGCCCACCTGGCCCCCACTGACCCTCAGCGGATTTGCTATCTACAGACATTAAAGTTTTAGAAACAGCAATACAAAAACAATTATTTATGAGAAACTTCAAGGCTATAGTACCGTTATATAGAGCGGCTTCTCCCACTATTCTGGCACCCTCGAGTGCGTGGCTGGCTAGGACTTGGTTTGTACCGTTAGTTCCAACACAAGATGTCAGCAGTAAATCACTAACGCTCGTGGTAACTGTAGATCTTTGAAAACTAAACCGGTAGACTACACCACAATTCCTGACACAGGTCGTAAATCAACCTGACAATTAACTTTGAAAAAATAACTTACTGCTCACAAACTTGTACGAGAGCACATACTTTAATGCATACACATACTTACTCTCTCTCTCTCTCTCTCTCTCTCTCTCTCTCTCTCTCTCTCTCTCTCTCTCTCTCTCTCTCTCTCTCTCTCTCTCTCTCTCTCTCTTCCATACACACACACACATGCGCACGTACGCAGTCACACACACACTTTCTTATAATTTTTTCTCTCTCTCTCTCTCTCTCTCTCTCTCTCTCTCTCTCTCTCTCTCTCTCTCTCTCTCTCTCTCTCCCTCTCTGTATCTCTCTCTCACTCACTCTCTATCGCATAATTTATCTCTACTGATCTCTCTTTGTCTCTCTCTCACTCACTCTCTATCGCATAATTTATCTCTCTCTCTCTCTCTCTCTCTCTTCTCTCTCTCTGTCTCTCTCTCTCTCTCTGTCTCTCTCTGTGTGTCTCTCTCTCTCTCTCTCTCTCTCTCTCTCTCTCTCTCTCTCTCACACACACACACACACACACACACACACACACAACACACACAAACACACACAACACACATTCACTTACTTACTCTCTCTTTCTCTCTCTCTCTCTCTCTCTCTCTCTCTCTCTCTCTCTCTCTCTCTCTCTCTCTCTCTCTGAGGTTTTCACTCTGTTGGACATGTAACAGTCATATATATATATTGCTTGCAGTTGGTCCTTTGCAACCGAAGGAATATAAGGTGCAGCGTATGCACTAATGTGACATAGTATTATACTGTTAAAAAAGGTCAACGGCCGCCATGATTACTGACCCATTGGGTTACAGCCAGTTGAGGGGCTGCCACACATGTGAGGTTTCTATCCAACTGCGATCCAGCTGATGACGACGTCTGTGTGGCACGGTTCACGTGAAATACTTCTGTCTTAAAATAATGCTACTCTTTTCGTTTACTATACTCATGTAGTCCCCAATACACGAATCTCTTAAAATGTCTGATTCAAAACTACAGATATTTCATCAGATTCGTGTACTGGGTACTACAAAATATAGTGAACGAAACCAGTAGGTTTCAAGGTTTCAAGGTTTATTTCCGAAAGCCCCTTGGGGGTACATGGAATAAAAACGAAAACTTGGAAGAAAATGAATGGAAAAGAAACAAAATTCAAAAGAAAAAGATTATAAAAAAAGACAAGTAGGATTTCACCAGATTCATTTAGATAGTAGTATTTCACGAGAATCATGCATGCCTCACACATATGTCACAGTTGGATCGCGGTTGGATTGAGCTGCGTGCAGTGTGGCGGTCCCTTTATGACTTGGTGTACGTCACCACCTGCACTCAGTGCTCCGAACATTCCCCAACAGCACACCTGTACTGGTCTGATATTGGTACAATATAGGCTGCTGTGTTGGTGTGATTTTGGTACAATATAGGCTGCTGTGTTGGTCTGATATTGGTACAATATAGGCTGCTGTATTGGTCTGATATTGGTACAATATAGGCTGCTGTATTGGTGTGATATTGGTACAATATAGGCTGCTGTATTGGTGTGATTTTGGTACAATATAGGCTGCTGTATTGGTGTGATATTGGTACAATATAGGCTGCTGTATTGATCTGATATTGGTACAATATAGGCTGCTGTGTTGGTCTGATATTGGTACAATATAGGCTGCTGTATTGGTGTGATTTTGGTACAATATAGGCTGCTGTGTTGGTCTGATATTGGTACAATATAGGCTGCTGTATTGGTCTGATATTGGTACAATATAGGCTGCTGTATTGATCTGATATTGGTACAATATAGGCTGCTGTGTTGGTCTGATATTGGTACAATATAGGCTGCTGTGTTGGTGTGATATTGGTACAATATAGGCTGCTGTATTGGTGTGATTTTGGTACAATATAGGCTGCTGTATTGATCTGATATTGGTACAATATAGGCTGCTGTGTTGGTCTGATATTGGTACAATATAGGCTGCTGTATTGGTGTGATTTTGGTACAATATAGGCTGCTGTGTTGGTCTGATATTGGTACAATATAGGCTGCTGTATTGGTCTGATATTGGTACAATATAGGCTGCTGTATTGATCTGATATTGGTACAATATAGGCTGCTGTGTTGGTCTGATATTAGTACAATATAGGCTGCTGTGTTGGTCTGATATTGTACAATATAGGCTGCTGTGTTGGTCTGATATTAGTACAATATAGGCTGCTGTGTTGGTCTGATATTAGTACAATATAGGCTGCTGTGTTGGTCTGATATTGGTACAATATAGGCTGCTGTGTTGGTCTGATATTGGTACAATATAGGCTGCTGTGTTGGTCTGATATTGGTACAATATAGGCTGCTGTGTTGGTGTGATATTGGTACAATATAGGCTGCTGTGTTGGTGTGATATTGGTACAATATAGGCTGCTGTGTTGGTGTGATATTGGTACAATATAGGCTGCTGTGTTGGTCTGATATTAGTACAATATAGGCTGCTGTATTCGTCTGATATTGGTACACTATAGGCTGCTGTGTTGGTCTGATATTGGTATAATATAGGCTGCTGTATTGGTCTGATATTGGTACAATATAGGCTGCTGTGTTGGTCTGATATTGGTACAATATAGGCTGCTGTGTTGGTCTGATATTGGTACAATATAGGCTGCTGTATTGGTGTGATATTGGTACAATATAGGCTGCTGTGTTGGTCTGATATTGGTACAATATAGGCTGCTGTGTTGGTCTGATATTGGTACAATATAGGCTGCTGTATTGGTCTGATATTGGTACAATATAGGTTGCTGTATTGGTCTGATATTGGTGTTATGTATGCTACTATATTGGTACATGGTCTGATGGGTGTAATGTATGCTGCTATCTATATTGGTCTATATTGTATGCTGCTATGTTGGTCTGATATTGGTGCAATAGGCTACGGTATTGGTCTGATATTGGTGCAATGCATGCTGCTATGCTGGTCTGATATTGGTGCACTGTATGCCAGTGGTCTGATATTGTATGCTGCTATCTATATTGGTCTGATGGGTACAATGTATGCTGCTATGTTGGTCTGATATTGGTACAATAGGCTACTGTATTAGTCTGATATTGGTACAATGTAGGATACTATATTGGTCTGATATTGGTTCAATATAGGTTACTATATTGGTCTGTTATTGTTACACTATGTGACGAGGTAATGGGTTAAAAGGCTAAGTCCCTAGGGAAGACTTTAGAAAATTTGCCTTTAGCCCACTTCTCTAGGGTATGGGAGATGAGCAACTTTCCCGGCCCCTTTTCATCTAATAAATTTATATTTGTGCCCGGGTTCTGGCTCGTATGGTTTGTAAGAAATACAAGTGGTTGAATTGCTCTAAATGGCAGATAGAGAGAAGTAGGGTTTTACATGAAATTACAAGACTCCCACTCTCATCAGTCTGACCAAAGGGTTCAGGATTATTTGACACTTGTATTTTATTTACTCCCAAAATCTGCATAAGATTATGCAACAATAATAATAAAGCAGCTCAATGGCGCCAAAACAAAATATGGATAAAAAAACAATGAAATCCGAAAGGATTTACAAGACTTTTGTCTTTCTATAAGGTTCGTCCCATGCCGGAAGGGTTACTAATTATCTTCAGTGTCCGTAGGAAAGTTCCAGTGATTGGCGCGGTTTGATAAACTTAGCTCTTGGCAAGTTCTTCCGTAGTGATCGGCGAATGCTGGTGTGGCTGGGCTTGCTCATCAGGTGAGAGTAGCTCCCAGTCGTTCCGGTTACGGCTTCGCGGGATGGCACGGTTCAGGCGTGGTCTCCTCGCGGATTCTGGGTGCGGGGCGTCTTTCCCGTCTTGGTGCTTGGTGGAGTCCGGGATGATCGTCCGGCCCACGATGCCCTGCTGATAATCACAGGAGAAGGTGGATGTAGATCTCTATGGCTTAGAGACAAGGGGCTTCAGTCGGCAGGGCATTAGTGAATCCCAACCGGCTAGAAGGCTTCCCTTGTACAATAGCACTAGTTAATAAATAAACTGAATTTCAGTTAACAAACTGAGATCAGTAAAACATAAAAGGTGATCAATCCAACATCACTCTCCATCCAACACCTGGAAAGGAATGGTATCATAAAGTGCAAGATTGCGGCCCATAGGTTTCCTACTAAAAATAGACAAAAGGGTTAGTAGGCATAAACTCCGGTTCTGGTACCAAAAGTGTTCAAGTCAAAAACACACACACACACAAATAATCAGTGCACATAAATAGAATAGAATGTTTACCACTTCTTTTCTATAACATATCTATCTACTCCTTATTCATCATTGAACATAGGATCTAGATCAAAACTAGGGTCAAACAAACAACCAGTCTCAATCACCAGTCATCAATAAGACTTACTAGGTGGGCTATTCTGGCTGGGAGAGGTGTTGCTCTAGTCAGTTTCAGCGTCTTGTGTGAAAAACTTTTTCTCACTACGCCAATTATAGCCTTCACTTTCAAACAATGAAAGCCTGCTATTGGTTTATTACAGTCGACACGTCACAAGATGATGTTCAGAATGTACAGAACAATCACGCGCCTATTACATCCTTATCACATGCCGGACATTCCTAACCTTGTGATTGGAAAGGCAAAACCGTCTTCAAAGGGAGATAACCGTGGTTGTCACTTTTTTGTGATGGGTAAGGACGCGGTGTCTTACAAAGGGAGCCGACTGTTGATATCACTATCTCGTGATGAGACGGTAGATAAGAGAGGGGGGGGGGGGGTGAAGGGAGATAACCTCTGTAGGGGTTACATGCCGACCGGGGAGACAAATCCCTTACTCGGTGTTCTTTAGATGGTGGGTGGCAATTAACGTGGCGGCCGGACAGAGAAATGAAAAGGAGAGGGGGGGGGGGAGAAGGGGGGGGGGGGTGTAGATAAGAAATAAAGAAAGCGGGTCGCGCGGGACACTTACGTCACAGAGGCCCCCCGAAGAAAAGATTCTGGTACCGGAATCTTCCTGTGGAACGCCGACTCCACTTTCGTCTTGGGCGACAGGGACAAATTAGTGGGGAGACTGGGTCGGTTGGAATGGTGGAACATCTGGTCGCAACACAGAGTTCAAAGGAGCAGGTGGGTTAGAGATCAGTGGAATGGATTCCGACTGAGGTTGGTGCGGCAATCCTGTGTTGAGTTGTCCCAAGGTTGATTGCAGAATAGCAAACACCTCTTGCCTGAGTTTCCCCTTTAGCCTGGATTCATCATTGCTGATGATGTGGTTTGGTAGGCCGATTCGGGCGAAAATGGCTTTGAGTGCCGCGGCTATCTGGCTAGCATCAAGTGAGGAGATTGGGGCGGCATCGCACTGCATGGTACATATGTCGACCACGGTGACTCGTCTTCAAAGGGAGATAACCGTGGTTGTCACTTTCTTGTGATGGGTAAGGACGCGGTGTCTTACAAAGGGAGCCGACTGTTGATATCACTATCTCGTGATGAGACGGTAGATAAGAGAGGGGGGGGGGGGTGAAGGGAGATAACCTCTGTAGGGGTTACATGCCGACCGGGGAGACAAATCCCTTACTCGGCGTTCTCTTTGAAGCGGCCGGGCAATTAACGTGGCGGCTGGTCGAGACATGAAAAAGAGAGGGGGGAGGGGAGAAGGGGGGGGGGGGGTGTAGATAAGAAAGAAAGAAAGCGGGTCGTGCGGGACACTTACGTCACAGAGGCCCCCCGAAGAAAAGATTCTGGTACCGGAATCTTCCTGTGGAACGCCGACTCCACTTTCGACTTGGGCGACAGGGACAAATTAGTGGGGAGACTGGGTCGGCTGGAATGGTGGAACATCTGGTCGCAACACAGAGTTCAAAGGAGCAGGTGGGTTAGAGATCAGTGGAATGGATTCCGACTGAGGTTGGTGCGGCAATCCTGTGTTGAGTTGTCCCAAGGTTGATTGCAGAATAGCAAACACCTCTTGCCTGAGTTTCCCCTTTAGCCTGGATTCATCATTGCTGATGATGTGGTTTGGTAGGCCGATTCGGGCGAAAATGGCTTTGAGTGCCGCGGCTACCTGACTAGCATCAAGTGAGGAGATTGGGGCGGCATCGCACCTCATGGTACATATGTCGACCACGGTGACTATGTACCGGAATTTCTTCTTCCGTTGAGGTAGAGGCCCGACCAAGTCGACTGCCACTCGCTGAAAGGGAGGGGTAGGTGACGGCTGTACGTGCGGCGGCCTGTCCCGATAGTACCTTCGGTGGGTGTTTGCGGGTACAGTGCTGCCTTTCACCTGAGGTACCTGTGGCGAGTGGTCTTGGGTCGTTAGGCGGACATTCCTTGGGAAGGATTTTCCAAGTTGTGGCGGACTTGGGGACTTGGGACAATCTGGATTGGCTCGCGCGGCAATTTGGTTTGCCGCGTTGAGAGGTTTCTTCCCTGCTGAGGGAGATTTGCTCTTTGGGAAGGAGGGAGGGAGTTGGTTTGTGGTTTGGGGAGAAGGGAATCCTGCTGAAACAATAGGGCAGGTTGAGAGGGGTGCCCTAAAAACACATACTGTGATCCAAGTATGAGGTCATAGACAGGACTGTCCATGAGCACTGCCTTGATGGGTCCCTTAACATATCTGGTGTCGACATTGATTATGGCGACTGGCAAAGTGGATGGGGGGATTGCAGCATCAGGGCCTTGCAGAGAGATGAAGTCTCCCGTGTATGCTGACGCGGGGACTAAGGATCCACAGACAATTGCGTCGCATGACAGTCCAGTGTCATAGAGACACTGAACAGGGATGTTGTTGACAGTCGCCTGTCCGACGACTGACGGTGTGCCTGGACACTGTACTGGGGAGGGGTTTGTGCAATTCTGCGAAGTCGAGACGACTTGCATAGTTGCAACATTTTGCCGCTTGTAAGCAAGTTTCCTGCAGTCATCCCGATTGTGGGTGTTCGACTTGCAGTATGAGCAGAATAAGGGTTGTCCCAGTGGTTGTCGTTCATGGGTAGAACTGTTTGACCCACTGTTGGAGTTGGGGTTACCCCTGCTCTGCTGTGAAGCAGTGGACCCAACTACTTGCTGTAGTTTTGGCCTTTTAGGGGCGCTAGGTTCATCATGGGCTAGAGTGTACCTATCACTTAGCTGGATGAGGTCAGCCAGAGTTGTGGCACCTTGTTCGGCAGTAAAGGTGCGTAACTCTGGGGACATGGTTTCGCGCAGTTGCTCGCCAACCATCAGTTCCCGGAGATCCTCATAGGACTCTGATTTGGCAGAAAGGGACACCCATTTTGTCAGATAGTTCCCCAGTCTATCTGAAAATTGGGCATAGGACTCTCCCCTACCTTTTCTGGTTGTCCGGAACTTTTTCCGGTAGGCGTCAGCTGTCAACTGGTATCTGTTGAGCAGGGCTTCTTTCAAAGCTGGGTAGTCGGTAATTTGGCTTGACGGAAGTTTACTGTACACCTCATAAGCCACACCCCTGAGACTTTGGGCAAGCTTGAGGTTGTACTTTTCCGGAGCAAGCTCAAATTCCTGGGCCAGTCTTTCAAACCTATCGAGGAATGCATCGATAGACTCGGTTGCCTCATTGAATGCCTCCAATGTGAAGGTCATGGCTGAGGTATGAATGGGAGGGGGAAAATTTTGAGGGGCAGCAGTCTCAGAGTCTGCTGAGTTTTCAAGCTGCTTCATAGCTAGCTCATGGTCTCGCGCCTTTTCTCGCTCAGTGGCCTCAAGTTCGAGTTCTTTATTTTTGGCATCCTGCACTAGTTGCCTCTGCCTTAACTCATGAGTACGGATTTTCTCTTGCTCCTGAGCGTCGCGATCTATATCGGCTTGTTGAGCCTCGCGAGCTTTATCAGCCTCTTGAGCCTCCCGAGCTTTGTCAGCCTCTTGAGCCTCACGATCTTTATCTGCTTGTTGAGCCTCGTGAGCTTTATCAGCCTCTTGAGCCTCATGAGCTGTTTGTCTTTCTCAGCCACCTCGCGAGTTTTCTCTTTGTCATATTCAGATATGACAAAATTTGCTAACTCTTGGCCTGACAATCCTAGAGACTCTCCCCATTCTTTAAGTTCCCTCCTAAGTTTAACAATCTCAGCCATGGTTGTAAATACAACTATTCAAAATAAAAACAAAGCTGCTGAGTTGAATGTATCAAACAACACTTAACTATTTCAGCATAAACAGAAATAGCATGCACATCAAAATAAAGTCATAAATAGCATTCAAACAAATCAAATCAAAACACAGTGAACCAAATCACAATAACTTTCCCAGTGGACACCGTGCCATCCCGCGAAGCCGTAACCGGAACGACTGGGAGCTACTCTCACCTGATGAGCAAGCCCAGCCACACCAGCATTCGCCGATCACTACGGAAGAACTTGCCAAGAGCTAAGTTTATCAAACCGCGCCAATCACTGGAACTTTCCTACGGACACTGAAGATAATTAGTAACCCTTCCGGCATGGGGCGAACCTTATAGAAAGACAAAAGTCTTGTAAATCCTTTCGGATTTCATTGTTTTTTTATCCATATTTTGTTTTGGCGCCATTGAGCTGCTTTATTATTATTGTTGCATAATCTTATGCAGATTTTGGGAGTAAATAAAATACAAGTGTCAAATAATCCTGAACCCTTTGGTCAGACTGATGAGAGTGGGAGTCTTGTAATTTCATGTAAAACCCTACTTCTCTCTGTCTGCCATTTAGAGCAATTCAACCACTTGTATTTCTTACAAACCATACGAGCCAGAACCCGGGCACAAATATAAATTTATTAGATGAAAAGGGGCCGGGAAAGTTGCTCATCTCCCATACCCTAGAGAAGTGGGCTAAAGGCAAATTTTCTAAAGTCTTCCCTAGGGACTTAGCCTTTTAACCCATTACCTCGTCACATCTAATTGGGGGCTCGTCCGGGATGATCGTCCGGCCCACGATGCCCTGCTGATAATCACAGGAGAAGGTGGATGTAGATCTCTATGGCTTAGAGACAAGGGGCTTCAGTCGGCAGGGAATTAGTGAATCCCAACCGGCTAGAAGGCTTCCCTTGTACAATAGCACTAGTTAATAAATAAACTGAATTTCAGTTAACAAACTGAGATCAGTAAAACATAAAAGGTGATCAATCCAACATCACTCTCCATCCAACACCTGGAAAGGAATGGTATCATAAAGTGCAAGATTGCGGCCCATAGGTTTCCTACTAAAAATAGACAAAAGGGTTAGTAGGCATAAACTCCGGTTCTGGTACCAAAAGTGTTAAAGTCAAAAACACACACACACACAAATAATCAGTGCACATAAATAGAATAGAATGTTTACCACTTCTTTTCAATAACATATCTATCTACTCCTTATTCATCATTGAACATAGGATCTAGATCAAAACTAGGGTCAAACAAACAACCAGTCTCAATCACCAGTCATCAATAAGACTTACTAGGTGGGCTATTCTGGCTGGGAGAGGTGTTGCTCTAGTCAGTTTCAGCGTCTTGTGTGAAAAACTTTTTCTCACTACGCCAATTATAGCCTTCACTTTCAAACAATGAAAGCCTGCTGTTGGTTTATTACAGTCGACACGTCACAAGATGATGTTCAGAGTGTACAGAACAATCACGCGCCTATTACATCCTTATCACATGCCTGACATTCCTAACCTTGTGATTGGAAAGGCAAAACCGTCTTCAAAGGGAGATAACCGTGGTTGTCACTTTCTTGTGATGGGTAAGGACGCGGTGTCTTACAAAGGGAGCCGACTGTTGATATCACTATCTCGTGATGAGACGGTAGATAAGAGGGGGGGGGGGGTGAAGGGAGATAACCTCTGTAGGGGTTACATGCCGACCGGGGAGACAAATCCCTTACTCGGTGTTCTTTAGATGGTGGGTGGCAATTAACGTGGCGGCCGGACAGAGAAATGAAAAGGAGAGGGGGGGAGGGGAGAAGGGGGGGGGGGTGTAGATAAGAAATAAAGAAAGCGGGTCGCGCGGGACACTTACGTCACACACTACATGCTACTATTTTGGTCTGTTATTGTTACAATGTAGGCTACTATATTGCTCTGATGTTGGTACAATATATGCTACTATATTGGTCTCATATTGGTACACTACAGCCTACTAGTTTGGCCCGTTAGTACAATGGTGAGACGTACCGCAGTCTCACAGGCCAATGTTCAGAGCACCTATGGTCAATGCGGCTCGGATATGACGATCCTGTGGGATCCCACTTCAACAGCCCCCTACCACAACTTCACCCATGCAAGAGTCACTGCTGTTTGGCAGAACAGATCCAAGGATTTTGCCTAGAAAAACAGACAAGAATATTGCGAATAGACGTATGTTAAGTCATTTCGAGAACATTTGTCTTCTCACGGATACCATGACCTACAATAAGTCTAGGGTCTCCCGTAACTAAATATATTCTTGATCAGCATGTCACAACCTATTCATATCCTGAATTTTGAACCGCCAGTGCAAACCTCCGCCACGGAAGACTCACAAAACCAACATTTCCTTCCTTTGTGTGTGCTAGCTGTATCTCATTGAAGCAGACCACACCATAGAGTCAGGAACGACTTGTTTATTTACTGCTCCAACATCATACAGAAATAGCATAGCAGCCATACGTTCAACAAGTGGCCTCCCTTGGCCCACTACTACCAACATAACACACACATCTACCACATTCCCCACCTTTAAGATGAAGCTTAATTCCAAAATTAAGAGACTCTCTTGTTTCCCTAATGGATTCCAAAACACTTTAAACAATAAGATAATCGAACTTCTTATTTCTTTTTCCAACCCAAATGAATCAACAGTCACGTCCAACTTGCCGTGTCTTTGCTTCTGTAATTATCACTTCACACATTAAGGTTCATGTCTTCTCTTTCCCCTTGAGAAGAAAAAAACCCCAACCAATTCACACTTAAACTGTTCTTTTGTGTGTCAAATCAAATCAAAAATTTATTTTCAGATGGACATCGAATAAGCATTACATTATGCTTTTTTACAGTGTGTGCTAGGATTTTTTTCTTCCCGTTACTTAGAAACACTAAAAGTTTAACTGATAAGAGAAACAGAGCAGGCTGCTTGCCTCCAACAAAATCAGAAAAATAATAATAATAATAAATGAAATGAAAAAACTGTTTCAACTTCTGATTATTTGAATACATCACTGAAGACATCATCTTTGCACACATTAAGAAGTAAGCACGTACACACGGGAAAATAAAACAATCCTACTTTATATACTCTTCCTTAACATGCACACATTGAAAAGTAAACACAAACACATGACAAAATCAATCCTAATCTTACTTTAATATATTCATCTTTGAAATGTACTTATTTGAAAGTAAACACATACACGGAAGAAAGTCAAACCTAGTTCCACTTTACCTACTCGTCTTAACATGCATACATTTAAATGTAAATGCACATACACATGGCAAAATCAAACCTATTCCTACACTACATTATTCATCTTTAACATGCACAAATTAAGAGATAGACGCACACACGTGACAAAAAGGAAACCTAGTCATATTTTTTACGTGCATTGTCTGTAATATGTACATGTTCAAAAGTAAAAACACATGACAAAATCAAACCTAAACAGAGAGAGAGAGAAAACGAAAACGAAAACGAAATTTTATTTAACCAGGGAAACATGAGATAAGCAATACAATGCTTTTTTCCACCCAGCCCTGGGGCAAATAGAGCATTCAATGACATAGTTAACTAAGTTAACTAACGCATGCAAAAGTGAAAAGGCAAAAAGAAAGAAACCCTTGAAGTAATTACAGGTGAGGGGGGGGGGAGGAAGGGGCGGGGGGGTAAGGAAGGAGAATAAGAGAGAGAGAGAGAGAGAGAGAGAGAGAGAGAGAGAGAGAGAGAGAGAGAGAGAAAACACTGAACACTAAACACTAAATCTTTGTCAACCAAAACTTTTAAAAGAAAAACCAAGAGAGAAAACTGACACTGATCGAGGTGAGGGGGGGGGGCAGATTTTAGAGAGAAAGACAGACAGACTACAAGGGCGGATCAGTTGGACAAGAAGGGGGGGGGGTCCCATGGGTTGGTTGGAAATAAGGGGACAGACAATAATTTATAAAATATGCAGATCAGTTAGTCAAGAAGGGGGGTTTCCAATGGGCTGTTTGGGAATTAAAATTCAACTTTATTA
>CM065706.1:2703596-2721096 GCA_017654935.2 Phymorhynchus buccinoides | reverse complement strand
ATTGTTAAAAATTCGGGGCTTTCCTGGTGTTGCACTGCCTCCGGGCATTGCCTCCAGGATCGTTCCCACCATCTTTATATTTACTAATGTCCCATATGTGTCTGTTCCAGACCGGAGGACGTTAAGCAGAATTTCATCAACATCCCCAGCTGTGTGGATGAAGTGCCTGCTCACCTTGGTTGAGGAGCGATGATGTCGAAGGGGAGGGGGGAGGGGATTTGGCTGGATCAACAATGCTTTAACACATTCCGCCCCGCGCCAGACAAATTGTCAGGCACCCTAGTGCAACTACCAGCGCCTACGGCCGACAAATTGTCGGACAGAGATCTCCATTTACTCACCCTGCCAATCTAAAAGCTAACACTAATAAAGAAGAAACTCCCTTGTCTAATCTTCCAAATGTTCACTTTGTTTATCCAATGCAAGAAGGTGAAAGTAGCAGCCAAGCAGTAAAATTCTTTCAAAGGCTGCCAACTTAGAGATTTGATGATGGTCTATTAATGATGGTATAAGGATATTTTCGCAATGTTATAACCGACAGAAAGCCAGTGCAATGGAATGGTTGCGGGGTGCTTATTGTTTCAAACAAATTACTGGTGCATTGCAAACAGGAAATTAAAGTCATAGATCAAGGATGTTCAAACTCAGATCCCTTCTTGATTCCTAATAACAAGCAAACCATGGACGGTGTCGACCACAGCATCGAGAAGCACTGGGCTGCCATACACTCTAAAACTGGTAGTTCCCGTCTTTCCCTGTTGTTTGTATGACTGTTTCCAATAAACATGGCTTCTGTGTAGAGCATTCAGAACAGCAAAAAACAACCCATTGATGAAATGTTTATTGTAATTGTTCGCAGACCAGGTGCCACAAAATACTGTGCACTAGTTTTGCATGCAGCACATGACTATCTTGGGGCTATGTAACCGTGAATAAGTATTTAGAAGAAAAGATCAGTTTGATGGGGTGAATGATCCAGTAGAAAAATGGCCAACTCAACTGAAACACTTTTCATGCGCTAAAACAACCCCGGTGTTGATGCCAAAAAATGCTATAATTGGGTTTACGATTCATGCTTTTCAAAGTACTTTGCCAAATGACATTTCAATTGTTTGTAAATTGTGGCAAAACAAGACATTTTACTTCTGCAGTTTAACTGAAGTCAAAAGGACAAAATCTTGAGTTTCAGTCTCACAAAAATGCATTTTTTTGGTTCAAATTATTTTTTATCTAGAGTACTGAAGGGGGTTGCGTACCCCTTAAAGGTATTATGTCTTGATGCTGTTTATTGCAGAAACGGGTTGAGATCACTCAAACAAACATCCTAAAAAAAATTGCATAACATTATAATAAAAAGTTTACAAGATATTCAAGCCAAATCAAACGGCGGGTTTCCTCAATTTGCACTTTCAAAAGCACCACGCGCAACTCATTGTGGGTAATTTTGGGAGCCCTGCTCCCAAGCATGGCTAGGTAAAATGCTCGATAGTTTACAAAGCGCTACTGAACACTAAACTCCGATTGTATTCGTACCTGGCATTTTAAATTGCTAGCAATTCTCTGCGATGATTTCACAGAGTATCTCTTGTTGACCCTTGCCTTATAAAACGTGGGATTTATCATTAATTTCGATGTTCCGATTCCAAAACGCTTGAGAAGTTTAGCGATTCGAATGTGTCGACGCAACACTATAGGAACAAGGGACCTCACTCTTAGACGAAGTTTAGCCGCTTAGAACATCGTGATCGTTTTCAACATCTGACCCGAGAAATGGGCAGCATTTGATAACGAACTCTCTCCATTCGTCTCTGGGGGTTTTCTAGACTTGGGAATCGATGATAACTTATATCATCGTTTTCTTCAGTTTGGCCCGAACGGCACACTAAACAGACACGATGAATTCTTCTGCGTTTGCAGCCAACGGTACTGTAGCCGAGGTCGGTCATTGTTCGCGTTGCTTAGGGGAGGGCCGCTTACAGCACAGAAAAAAACATAAACAAAGATGGTGTTGGTCCGATCAATATTTCCGGCCTGGTACAATCAGTCAGGCGTAAATAATGCAATTGAACCACCTATTAAAAAACGGCGCAAAATATATTGCAATGAGTTCGTTGGTAGTTGTTATTTCACAATAAGCATGTAAAGGAAAGAGAATCTCTTTTGGCTCAGGAAGCCAAAAATAATCCTAATGTATTTTTTAAATATGTATCTGACAAGACTAAACATAGAGAACAAATTTCAAAATTAAGGCAAAAAGATGGGACTTATTCTGAAACAGATATGGATAAGGCAATAGTCTTAAATGAGTTTTTTGGTAGTGTTTTTATAACAGACCCAGCAAATAGTTTGCCAAATTTTAAAGCAAGTTATAATTCAGTGATTAACTCAGTCACAATTAGTCAGGAGCAAATGCTGAAAGCACTACAGTCCTTAAAAATAGATAAATCACCTGGACCTGACGAAATACATCCTAGAGTCCTCAGGGAGTTGTCTAGCCAGTTGGCGTGGCCTCTAACATTTTTATTTAATAAATCTGTACTAGTAGGCAAATTACCTACTAGCTGGAAAGTAGCTCAAGTTACACCAATATTTAAAAAGGGCGATAAGAGTAGTCCTGGGAACTACCGCCCAGTGAGCCTTACCTCCATCGTTTGTAAACTTTTTGAAGGTTTTATCCGTGACGCACTGTGTGATCATTTAATTGAGAATGATATTTTATCTAAAGACCAATTTGGTTTTACCCGGGGACGATCTTGTGTCACACAGCTGTTAGTCACCTTGGGAGACTGGATAGGCTCCCTGGAGGAAGGTAGGCCAGTGGACGCCGTTTACCTAGATTTTCAGAAGGCGTTCGATACTGTTTCACATTCCAAACTTATTTTGAAGCTGGCGGGTTATGGCGTGGGCGGAAGACTGTTGGGGTGGATCAGGGCTTTTTTGAGCGAGCGCACACAATATGTAACTATAAATGGATTTAGTTCTAAAAAGGTAGTTGTCACTAGTGGGGTCCCACAGGGTAGTGTCCTGGGTCCCACTTTATTCCTGTACTTTATAAATGATTTACCAACTTATGTAGACTGTAATATGAAGATCTTTGCTGATGACACTAAGGCATACAATAATGTAGAAAACAATGATGAATCAAGAAAAAGAGTTCAAATGTGCATTGATAACTTAGTTACATGGGCTGATACTTGGCTCATGAAATTTAATAGTCAAAAGTGTAAGGTTATGCACCTCGGTAAAAATAATCCCAAGCATACATATTATATGAAAAATAATGAAGATAAACGGGTGCTGGAACCTACAGATGTTGAGAAAGATCTTGGGGTGTTTGTGGACCCGGGCTTGACTTTCGAACCTCACATAAATAATATTGTATTAAAAGCCAACAGGATGTCTGGTCTGCATTATATTACTAACAAATCAAAAGTTATAATGATTCCTTTATTTAAGGCTTTGGTGAGGCCTATGTTAGAGTATGGAAATCCTGTATGGTATCCACATTTGAGAAAACACATTGATATGCTAGAGGGAGTTCAGAGGAGGTTTACAAAAAAGATTGTTGGTACAAATGATATGACCTATGAGGAAAGACTTATTTATCTGCGGATACCTAGCCTAGAGTATAGAAGGCTCAGGGGTGATATGATTGAAGTTTATAAAATATGTCACCATTTATACGATTATTCCACTACTAACAGCCTACTAACTCTTTGTGAGGGTGATAGAACCCGTGGCCATAACTTTAAGCTGTACAAAAAAGATACTAACACCAGACTAGCACAAAACTTTTTTACTAACAGAGTAATAAATGCATGGAATAACCTTCCCGATGAAGCAGTTAATGCAAAGTCATTAAATTCATTCAAAAATATCATAGACAAGTTTTTCCAAAACAAAATGTATTCAGTTAATATACAGATTTAAAGGAATAAAACACAGATGCCTTAGTAGTCATCAGTGAATGAAGCCAAACCAAATAAAAATCAAAAACATATTTAGAGGGCAAAAGGCTAAACAAAATAGCCTATAGTGCCATTTATGCTATGCTATGCTATGCTAATAAGAAGTGTCCTGACCAAGTTTTGGGATACACGATATAATACCTTTAAGGCATTATCGTAATATGACGTCAATTTGTGGATCTCCAGTTCGATATTGGAAAATATTTAGATCACCAGCGTCTGTTAAAATGTTTCTGCTTCCACTGTATCAACGCTCTGCTTTGTAACTGAAACCGTTTTTTAGAAGCAAACGGATTTCTGCAGACTATGACAAATTGATCATTGCGTACTGGTATGGGTCAGTGCGCACCGTACATACGGGTGTTGTATTTTTTTCTATATATACTTATATATAACCCATAGCAACTTTCACACCACAACAAGTGCGTAAAGGAAACCATATGTAAAATGAGTAGATTCAGATCTTACCTTCTAACTTCATGAAAGTTGGTCTCTTTCGCTTGACGCGCTCTCCAGGTGAGAGCAACCCGAATTTCACAGAGACGCCTCTGTGTCTATAAAGTACCAAATACCAAATACCAATTTGGAGTGTGACTGTGTGTGTGTGTGTGTTCGCCCGGTGCACAAAATCGCTTCAAATTGTGTGTGATGGTATATCATGGTCCACAGATGGCCCCATAGACAATTTGAAACTCCAGTACAAATCTCTGCCAGGGAAGACTCACTTTTATGTAAAAAAATATGTTTACCCTGTAACTCACGAACCATTGGACAGAATCGCTTCAAATGTGGTGTGTGGGTGTGCCATGGTACATAGACGGTCCCATAGAAGTTGTAATCCTCCAGTGCAAATCTCCGCTAAGGAAGACTGACTTTTCTGTAAGATCGTATCACGGCAGAAATGAAGATGGTTGATGATACCAATTTGGCTTTTACTCTACCCCACACCAGTTCACAGCTAGAAGGGACAGGATCAGGAGTGATGTAAGCAGTAAGGTGAACTGCTGAAGCCTGAGAGAGAGAGAGAGAGAGAGAGAGAGAGAGAGAGAGAGAGAGAGAGAGAGAGAGAGAGAGAGAGAGAGAGATTAAGCAAGAAAAATTAGTATGTGAGTGTGTGGGGGGGGGGGGGGGGGGGGGGGGGGGTGTGCACATGCATATGTGCATGTGTGTCTGGGTGTGTTATTGCTTAAGTGTATATTTGAGTGTAACATTATGGGAGATATGCTAAATTAGAACACAGTTAAAACAAAAACCCAGAATTAACATTTTATAAAATAAAAATGCAAGCATTACTAGAAACAACAATTATAGAAACGAGCCAACTGGACTTATCATTAAATTTTGAACAAAATTCAAAAGAGATACAGCATCTTGGAATATACATTTGGAATAATCTTTTCTGAATTCTGATAGGGCCGATTCAAAATAAGGGCAATAATATAGAATGTGAGTTGTTGTACAGTAGTCAATAGCACCGCAGACACATTGAAGATTTTTTATGAATTTAGTTTTTAAAGCATTTAACTTTAGTCTATAAAGTAATGAAACAAATTTTTTGTGGCTTCTTGGATGTTTATTTACATTTCTATTAAGAAATACATAATTTACTGAGGAATCCCTTTTCCGAGACTTCCATGATCTAGAGTTTAAACAACACTTTATGGAAGATTCAGGTTTATGTATTTTGGGAAGCATGGATTCTTTGTAGATTTTAACAAATGTTCGAAAGAAGCTCTTTGTAAGATAGGATAACATTCTTGCAAACTCCAGGGAATGATAACATCCGTGGAATTCACAGCTTTGTTTGCTCCTGCCCGAGCAGTACGACCAGCCCATTCATTTCCAGATATCAATCAATGAGATGGAATCCAACAAAAATCAACTGTGATACCTCTTGCTATAAGAATATGAATAAGTATTTTAATTTCTGTTATGATTTCAGCCCGGTTTTTTGGACTTGTTGATTCTAAAGCTTGAAGAACAGATTTAGAATCTACACAAAAAAAGAACACCATAGAAGTTAAATGGAACATCGATGACAAACTGAATAGCCATTAAAATTGCTATTAACTCAGCTGTGAAAATAGAGAAGTCTTTACCAAGATAACAAGATTTTTCGATTTTTAAAGTAGGGATGACAAATCCACAGCCTGCATTATTGCCTAATAGCAAAGACTGTACAACAAAGATACTGTATAGGGGAAGATAAACATCCGGTATCTTTTCCCTATATGAGTAGTGAGGACAGAAACACTGGTTATGTCCCTTTGAAATGTAACACATTTAGGATACATAACTCTTGTTTTCAAACCCGAGAGTTATCTTTTCATGAGTCAGTTACACTTTGATCATGGCGGAATGGAGCAAACGAGGAGGGGCAGTGTGTTCAGCAACAAGTTGCAGCAATGCTCGCCACAAGAAACGTTGTGAAGGAAAGTCTTTTTTCATATTTCCTAAAGACAAAAAAAGCCAAGTGGAATTTAAATGTACACTGTGATTTCCAAATGAAATAGTGTGTTTTTGATATGATCAGATTGTAGATCTAAATGACTATAAAGTCTATAATGAGTAAATCAGGAGAGTAGACTAGTCTATGACTCTATCTGTATACTTTTGTTTTTAAACAATAAAAGTTAAACATTTACAGAGCAATTGAGCCGTCAGTAAAGATTTTGAAATGATTGGAATAAAACTTGTTGATGTGACATTTAGCCTCACAGGCAAGAATGTTAATGTTATCAGCTTTAGATACAGTTGTGTAGCTATAATCAAATTTTGCCTTGGAAAGCTCCCAGTTTGGAATGGGACTTACTGGAAAACGCACAGCCATCTTTTTTAAATTTACACCTGATTTTGTCAACAGTTTAGAAGAAAATGTGTGTGTGTGGTGTATATGTGCACTCGCGTGTTTGTGTTGAGTGTGAATCACCCAGGGAGACATTTTGAAGTGGCCATGCGATGCAACACACTCCAACACCGGTGCTTTAGGTTCATAACCGTGAAGTGTAGCGAGCAGGGAACAGCTGCTAGTTCAATATAAAATTTAAGAATAAACAACATTTATTCCATTGAAAATGTAAGGCTTGCTCATAGTTTATGACTGCTTCTTGTCATATTTAATGCTATTATTCCACAAACAAGTTCATTCATAGCATCAGTTATTTTTGTTTGTAAATTTGATTTGAAAAAATAAGTATGAAAAGCCCCTACCCTCTCGTGCCCACTGTTGCAAAGATGAGACGATCATGTTTTGTCTTCTAAGTCACAAAATTCTGAGTTTTACTTAAAATGGCTGTTACGTAGGGCCTATATTAATTATGGATAAAATGCCATATAAACATGCCATTTGTAATTGAAGCTAAAAATTTGGGCATATCATATGGGAGTGAACTCTTCAAGTACCACGTATGCGTTTCTTTTCTTCGTTTCCTTTGTCATACAACACAACACATGTAATGGCTTCAATAGCTGTTAGAAATTTTTCCGTGGTAGCGGTTCTGCCCTCATTGCCATCATCCCCAAACTCCACAATTAGCAATGAACTGAACCCAGCGTCAGTCCCTGAGGTGTCCAGTGCAATGGAGGACTCAAGTAGCTCTGCACAGCAAACATGGAAGGAAATAAACCAACCCTTCAAACACGCACGTGATCTCATTCGTGATCTCAGTCATCCCGCAGTGTTTGTGTCTGGATTTTTTGGGAATTGTTTGACACTTCTGATCATGCACCGGCTTCCTACGTTCTACAGCGTGTTCTTCAAAGTGCTGGCCATGTCTAATCTGGTGGTGGTGACCATGGGTCCCTTAGAACGCCTGTACAACAGGAATGCTGATCAATGGTACTTCATGGATAGTTACGGCTGGGTGTGCAAGCTGAATAAGATTATACTTTACACGGCGTCCCCTGTATCCTCATGGATGCTTGTGTCACTCGGCATGCTCAGAGCTGCTTTTCTACTGTGGCCAGTCCGTGTCGGTGCAGTGTGGACAAAGGGGAAGTCGCAAATTATGGCCTGTGTAGCAACTATTATTACTGTTTTTGTAAACGGTAATCTTTCATTTTCCAATGAAATGGGTCGTTGGGGTTATTGCTCTCTATTTGGACATAAAAAATCCTTTCTTTGGGTTCTGCAGCTTCATACTAGGATTCTACCTTTCATGTTCTTGGTGATGAGCAATAGCGTTCTTTTGTGGACACTTGTCAGATGCATTGTAGCAAACAAAAGTCTTTCTCTGCAGCAACCCACCCAGAGTTACAGGCCACAGAAACTGTCTTCATTGTCCATCACCTTGATGGCTGCAAACACCTGTTTCGTTCTCCTGGCTACACCGTGGACAGTGTTCATAATACTGAGGGACCATGCTGACTACTCCGATCCTGTACAGAATGGACAGTATTGGGTGTTCTGTGAGGTCAGCCTTTCTCTGTGGTACTCTAATTTTGCTGTCAATTTCTACCTGTACTGTTTAACTGGCACAAAGTTCAGAGCAGAATTTCGGCAGGTAGTTGCCGAGTTTCTCAGGTTATGTCGTGAAGCCAAACCATCCAGCTCTTAAGAATAATTGATTATAAGTAATATCAGTTCAAATTGTTTTTTAATATATTGCAGAGGACAAATTGAAATGTATTGGCAATATCTGCTCGTTGCTTGGTTTATTTTAATTCGTAATGGCCAGAACATGTTAAAGCTTTTTGTGTGTAGATATTTGCATATTTATATATGTGAGAGTTTAACTGTGCAAATGAGAGAGAAAAGAGTATATAGAGAGGATGCATACGTATGTGCACATATGTGTGTGTGCGTATGTGTGCGTGCACGCCTGTGTGTATATATGTGCATTCATGAAACACCTTCAAGCAAGAACTAAAGTCCATTTTGGCAGGCTAAGAGAGTTTCTGTGTGCTGATGACTGTGCCCTCAATGCAGGCAATTCAGAAGCTATGCAACAACCAGTGGCCTTGTTCTCTGCTACTTGCGACAACGTTGGTCTGCTGGCAAGTACCAAGAACTCTCTGTTTAATAATCAAGAATGGAATATAGCAACACCAAACATCATCACGATCAATTATTAATCCTCTTAAAAGACTGTTCTTCGCGAATTTCGATGAAACATCGCAAGATTTTCCTTATTTTCCATGTCATAACATCGACTCGATCATGGCGGCTTTCGGAAGAGATAAAATGCAAACCGTTTTTTGATTGGCTCAGACACATTAGATGACAACTCCTCATCTACTTCCGGCACAAAAAGCAAAAGGAAACAAACGCCGATAATCGCAGTCAGCCCCTTTAGTTGGTTTGCTTTGTTATTCCATAAATGTTGTTAACGGAAAGGGTGTAGCCAATTTTTAAAAACCTGTTTACACATACTGGCCACTGAAATACATATATATTTTGCCGACTTGTCAAAAATTCCGAAACTTTCACAAACCTCTGAGAAAATTCCCAAACTTTCCAGGACTTGAAAATGCTTCCTAATTTTCCCCAAAGTTTCCCAAACTGTATGAACCCTGGAAGAGTGAAGTGATGTATCAGCCTGCTCCAGGGAATGACCAAAGAAACTTTATTTACACATGGTAGGTAGTAAGCTAGTTATCATATCCGTTATTAGGATTTGGGAGTGATATATTGCTTTTATCCTATCTCGAGTGGCTTGCTGTTTATCACACGAGGTCGGAGACCGAGTGTGATAAACAGCAAGCCACGAAAGATAGGATAAAAGCAATATCTCACTCCCAAATCCTAATAACGGATATATACCGATATTTTACCTCTTTCAGATGATAATCAAACACGCAACGAAGAAGCCAGACGCCATGCATGCAGATCTAAAATAATACTAACCACTTCACCGTAGCAAGAAAATCCCACTCATCCACAAATAATATAGTTCTCCAAGTTAGAAAGTCGTGAGCTATTTCGATCTTGCACAAGCCATACATTATGAAAGGAAACTGATTATTAATAAAACATGAACCATACTGGCCTTAGCTGTATAACAAAAAATAGCCTTTACAATGAACTATTCTTCTTTCACTACAATCACTTAGGCCATAGTTATTGTCATTTGGCCAATGACGAACTTTCAATGATGACGTAATTTCAGTGATTGCGTAAGTTCACTAAGATGACGTTTTTGGGTGTCCTGGTAATAAGAAGCCTCTAGTTGCAGTGACAATACCTTGAGTATCTGGTAGTTAGCCGCTATTTTTATCATTTGCAATTTCACTAACAATTCTCTTCACAATTTTTTTTTCAATCTAAAATGTTCATCAGAAACAACCTTTTGCATTTATTGGGTTAAGGCATAGGGTTAGGAGTATGTTTGGGCTTTTTGTTTTACTAAACATCACTTGATGCAAATAAAGAAAATATGGTTTGAGAACTGCAGATAGTCGCATGCGAATGTACCTTGATGTGTGGTAATGATAATGATATGTCAAGATATATAACTGTGACGTCAAGTTTCTAATAGCAACGGTGTATTCTTGCACCTTTTATCATGCGCGTTTACACTAAGCCTATGGGTTAATATGCGCAAATGATATCTCTGGATATTGTTTTATATCCCACGCTTGGCAGGCCTCTTTGGCACTACTTGTACATTGGTATATTGTTTTATATCCCATGTTTGGCAGGCCTCTTTGGCACTACTTGTACATAAGTATATTCTTTTATATCCTACGCTTGGCAGGCCTTTTTGGCACTACTTGTACATAGGTATATATGCTTTTCTACACTGAGCCCCAAAGACCAACAGCCATAACTGACAATGGTGGACAAATTCACTTACTTCGGCAGCACTCTCTCTCAAAATGTTAACATTGACGATGAAACAGATGCAAGAATTGCAAAGCGAGCTCTGTCTTTGGTAGACTGCTCGATTGTCAGTGTGAAATCGAACTGGAAATTGCAACTGTCCACGAAACCGAGTGTCCAGCATTTTTACATTGGTTTTCAAGCCTCAGCTCAGTTGGGCTGGGCATGTCCTAAGAATGTTGTATGAGTGCCTGCCCAGATGCACCGTGTGTTGAGAGTTTCACACTGGTGCATGAAGCCTTCAGTTTCAAGGTTCAAGTTTCATTCAAAGCTTTCAGCCCAGAGGCCAATAGCCAAAGAAGCCACCAAATTTGAAGCTCACCACATTGAAACAGCGCAGGTTCGATGGGGGGCGAGTAACCTTCCAGGCCTGCATAAGCCTCACAAGCCATTTATGAACCCTCCCGTCCTGAGCTTCTTCAGCAGTTGAACTGTTGACAAATGGTCTTCAGTCCATGTGACGGAGAAACATGATGATGTGCATTTGTGTATAAATGCTATGTGTGTATGTGTATGTGTGCACAGTGTGTGTCGGCAAATTTTTAGAATGGATACCCAATGGGTTTACGTTTGGGTTTTCACCCTTATTACCGGTATATCTTTTAGTTGTTTTATTTAAATGGCTTTTATAGTTGCTCATAAATCCACAGCCAAGGGATGAATTGACATTTGGGAACTTTTCCCAATGCTAGAACCTCAATCTAATGCATCTCCTCTATAAACAATTTTTTGCCCCTGTTAGTGGCAAGTGGTGTGTTGTGGAGGCAATATAGTGCCTTAGCTCAAATGTTATGCACATTCCTATGACGACTCCATCCTCATTCAAATAGCGCTGTGTTTGTGACTGTCACAATGCAGGATTCAGCCCGTGTCAAGAGAGATGCTTGGTGGGATGTATACAGACCATACAATGAAGCACATTACCTAATATTAACTGTTGTCTGGGCTGCTGTGTTCGTCTTTGGGTTTTTTGGTAATGTTATGATAATTCTGATCATGTGTCGTCTTCCTTCCTCCACGTTTAGCAGTTTCTTAATAGTTCTGGCCGTGTCTGATCAGATTACACTGTTGTATGCACTTGACTATTTGACCTCATTATGGTTTAATACAATTCACGTGCTTGTAGCAGGTTTATGGCAATGCAAAATTATCAATTTCATAATTTTCACAACGCCGACCATATCCTCATGGATGCTGGTGTCACTGACCATGCTCAGAGCTGCCTCTGTGTTGTGGCCACTTCGTGTCAGCACTGCGTGGACCAAGAGAACGTCACGAGCTACTATTGGTGTAGTGATCATCTTTTCCATGTTGGGCAATTGCCACATGCTGTATGGATTCGATATTTACATTTATAGGTACTGTGGTCCAATAGTATCAGAAGCATACAAATGGTTTTTTAAGGAAATATACCCCTTTGCACGCCTTTTTAGCGCGTCTATCTTGCCTTTCATATTCTTGGCGTGCAGCAACAGCGTTCTTTTGTGGACACTGGTCAAATCGGTCCGAGCAAAACATCACCTTTCTGCGCAACAAGCCAGCCAGGATTCCAGAGAGCAGAAAGTGTCTTCATTGATCGTCATACTGATTGCTGCAAGTGCTTGCTACCTCTTTCTGACAATACCTGCAGCTGTTCATCAGGTACTTGAGCTTAATGTCAATTGGCATGATCCTGTACAAAGTGGAATATTCAAAGTTCTTGTTGCTGCCATTGTGGTTCTCTTTGCAGCAAACAATGCTATCAACTTTTATCTGTACTGTTTAACTGGCCGCAGGTTTAGAGTAGAGTTCATGAAGCTTGGTGAAGAGGTGCACTCCATATTCTGTAAAGCCAGGAAATTGAGCAGTGAGCAGAGTTCATGAAGCTTGGTGAAGAGGTGCACTCCATATTCTGTAAAGCCAGGAAAATGAGCAGTGAGCAGAGTTCATGAAGCTTGGTGAAGAGGTGCACTCCATATTCTGTAAAGCCAGGAAAATGAGCGGTGAGCAAAGTTCATGAAGTTTGGTGAAGAGGTACACTCCATATTCTGTAAAGCCAGGAAAATGAGCGGTGAGCTGAGTTCATGCGCAACACGACAACGACCTCACGGTGAGGTAGTTTTCAGCAGACACTATAAAAGATAGTGTGAGAAGAAAACACCAGTGTCTAGCCATTCATGTGACTTGGTTTGGTTTAAATGAATATGTGCTAGTTTCCTAATATAGTGTACAATACAAAAAGAGCTTCAACAAGTGAAAGCTTATTGTGTGCTCTTAAAACGTTTGAAATGTGTCTACTATCTCCTTAAATGTTATTGGCACGGTGTGCAAGCACTTTCACTCTAATTTCACGTACCGTGTCAAACAGGGTCTTCCATCACCGCATTTTAAATGAATATGATATTTTAACATTGCATGAGCGTTCAGACAGTGGGTTACAATATTACTTCATCACAAAGTTAATAATTGACAGTTTAAACACTGAAAACGGCGTCCGAAAATGTTGCGTTTCATTTGCATTTCTTTTGCCCTTGAGTTTACTTGCTGGTAATCGTCCCTCTGCACCGGTGGTTTTGTTAATGTCTTAATTATTGTCTTCTTTTCGTGGAAGCTGACACAGATGTTGATTTGCTCTCCTCTGGATCTCTCTTTTGCAAGGACGCCCGCCTGCTCATTACCTGGAATTCCACAGTGGGCTGGAATCCACCGTACGACTTCCCTTCTTTTCCTGGCAACTTGCTGTTGCTGTAGGGCTCTGGACAGGTGAGGGTGCTTGTCGTTCCGGTATGCCTGCAGAACAGAGAGGGCATCCGATAGGAAAACAATATGCATGCAATCGTCGTCAAATTCCTGAACAGTTGAGACGGCTGTGCCGTGCCTTCCAGTTGGTACACTTGCTGTTGCAGTCTCACCTCCTGGGACACTGCGTTGGTAGCTGACCCATCAGTGTATGCATAGATCCATGCTTCGCTTAAGTAACTTTCTTCAATCATGGCCAGTGTAAGGGTCTCCTTTACTGCACTGGCCTGTTCCTCTGCAGTAGAAAAATAAGGAACGGTGGTGTGGATCTGAATACCAGGCTCTCTAGTTTCCCAAGGCTCTGGCATGTCTGAAGATGAAAGGGAATGTATCTTTGGGTGGGCCGTCCTCGTATTGACGCACAAGCCTCTTGCTTTCATGGACAAAACTTCCCCTTTTGAGCCTGTTCTTGGTGAAGCCTTCCAATTTGTTTTTTATGAGATGGTCTGGCATACATTTTTACTTTTCAGCCAGTGTCAGTATTTTGGTGTCCCTCCTCTGGCTAAGAGGTTGGATTCCTGTAAGTTTCTCCATGTCTTTGATCGGAGTTGACTTCATAGCGACAGTGGTAATACGGAGGGCCTGGTTCTGGATCTTGTCCAATGCTTGTAAATTAGTCTTTGATGCCGTTGACCAGCCACACTGTGGATCCATATTCTAGGTAATGCCTGACAGTTCTTTGATACACTGTTTTCAGAATCTTCTCGTTTACTCCCCAGGTGATGCCGGTAAGTTTGCAAAGAATTGACAGCCAACGTCTAGCCTTGGCCTCTGTCTTTGAGATGTGTGTCTTTCAGGTCTTCCTTTTGTCAAACGTGACAACAAGATAGGTTGCCTCTTCATCCTCCTTCAGAGGGGTTCCACCAAGAGTAACGATACCGGGTGAACAACGTGGTGGAGGACCTATCTTTGTTGATGAAGACACACCAGTCTTTTGTCCAGCTGTTGAGTTTGTCTGCAGCCAACTGCATTCTGCATGTGGCCGGTCGTTGATGCGTATTCCTCCTTGCACCACATCACCAAGTCATCTGCATACAATGCTGCCCTAATGTTCTTTGGGAGTTCTGACACCAGGTCATTGATGAAGAGGAGAAACAACGTTGGAAAGAGCACTCCTCCCTGTGGAACTCCATGCTTCAAGGTTTCAAGGTTTATTTCCGAAAGCCCCTTGGGGGTACATGGAATAAAAAAGAAAAATTGGAAGAAAATGAACGGAAAAGAAACAAAATTCAAAAGAAAAAGAAATTATAAAAAAAAGAAAACCGAAAAAAAGACAAACACAAATTACACAGAAAGGGCCCGGCATAAGCAGCTGTCTTGCTATGCCAGGCAATGCAGCGAATCACACCACATTACATATAAATCAAACAACAAGAATGCTGCACATCCTACAACATCACCAGTCACACAAACTACAATACACAACATTTCACAATACATCTCTATCGCACACATTAGCCATGTAGTAGAAATTTTACACAGCATGTCATAACAACAATAAACCTTAATCAAAACGCAGCATAATATGACAGAACTCATCCCCATAGCACACACCAGTGATTCAAACAAATTGTCACAATACATGCTATAACTCACACGTCAGCCATCAAGCAACAACAGGACATATCACAACACATGGACATCAAACATCAATAATTTATATTAGCATAGTGCAGTGGCAAAGCAACATCTCAAAACAATTCAGATCTGAACACACTCTCTCTCACACAAACACACACACACACACACACACACACACACACACACACACACACACACACACACACACACACACACACACACACACACACACACACACACACACACACACACACACAAGCACGCTCACGCTTGCTCGCGAGCACCAGCACACAATCGCACGCATTCACACACAAATCAATGTGATTATGATATATGGAATATCACCAGAGACAATCAATGGTTATGCATGACAATTTTGACAAATTTAGCTAAGTTTTGTAAAGTCTTCTTACTTTTAGATGTGAACAGTTTGTTGAATTTAATAGTATTGGATGTTTACGAAAGAAAGACTTCAAGAACTGTTTTCTACTAATATGAAAAAATGGACAATTAAAAATAAAATGAAATTCATCACCTAAGTCATTTGAATCACACTTGTTGCATACCCTTTCTTCGTGAACGATGCCCTGCCTACGTCCTTGTTGTATAGGTAATCTGTGGTTCAATACTCTAAATTCAAGAATACATTTGGCCTGGTGTTCAGAGAGAATTGTCAGGTAGTTTTCAAAAACAAAGTTTTCTTTAAACATTCTATAATTTGTGTAAACTACATTAGCGTTTAAGTCAGCTTGCCAGGTCTGTACAAACTGGTCACGTAGACGCTGAATTATTTGTCTTTTGAATGAAAGCTGAGTTAGATTCAGATTGTACTGACCAAACCATAGATCACCGAAACCCAATGAGTTTAACGTATTATGTATTGTTTGGAGGTAATTAGCTTTATAATCACCAGAAACGTATAACTTCAAGAGAAACCTATGCATGATACTAGACAGTTTTTCAGAATTGGATTCATCCCTTAGTTTAAACCAATAATTTAACATGCGACTCTTTGCATAGATCTCTAAAGGGTAACAACCTATCTCACCTAGAACCATGCAAGTAGGTGTTGACTTGTTTATGCTTAATACTAATTTATAATATTTTAATTGCAATTTAACAGCCAAGTCACATATTTGGGGACACCAAACTTCACAACCGAAGAGTACAATAGGGGCTATCATCTTATCAAACAAATCTACTTGTATATCTAGCGGCAGATGTAGTTTCCTACTCTTCCTCAATAACGAAAACATTGCTCTTGATGCTTTATCGTACAACTTCTTCTGGGCTAACTTAAACTTATTGTTATAATTAAACGTAAGGCCAAGGTACTGAAAATCAAATATAATGTCTAACTTAGTTTTGTTGTAATAGAATTCTGGTATTTTTCTTATTTTGCCTCTAGAAAAAACAACGACTTTTGTTTTTGCCACATTAACTTTAAGCTTATTCTGAAAACAGTAAATATACATTGCATCAAGTGCGTTTTGTAATGAAGCAGGTGATTCAGCTAAGATAACTGTATCATCTGCGTACAATAGCAAAAACATATTAAATAGCTGGTTTACTTCTGTTTCATCTAAATCTATCTGCCTAGCACTAATTTTCAAAGATTCTAATTTATCTGTTTTGTTTCCTATATATTCCTTCATGTCATTTAGAAAGATGGAAAATAAAATTGGTGACAAGTTTTCGCCTGCCTCACACCTGTATTGCATTCGTAAAAAGAGGACAAAGAACCATTCCATGAAATGCAAGACTTTGCTTTGGCGTATAAAGTTTTTATTACTTTAGACAAGTTTCCCCTAATATTAATATTTAGCAGTTTTTGCCATAGCAAAGCACGGTCTACGAAATCAAAAGCTTTTTCATAGTCTACAAAAACACAATATAGTTTCTTCTTCTTAAAAAGAAAAAAGTCAACAATTGAATGCAAAGTGAATATGTGATCTGTACCAGACAACCCTTTTCTGAAGCCTGCTTGTTCATTACCCAAAATGTTATTTGAATCTAGGAATTTAGTCAGGCGGGTATTTAACAAGCATGTAAATAGTTTGCCAAAACAGCTGATAATAGAGATGCCCCTATAATTATCAGGGTTATCAGTGCTACCTTTTTTCTTATACATGGGCTTAATGATACCTATTGACCAATCGTTAGGCACATTTCCACTTTTCAGTATCAAATTAAAGAATTTCGTAAAAATTCCTAACATTTTTGGTGACGCAGATGTAAGAAATTCATTTATGATTTGGTCTATCCCACACGCTTTATTATTTTTCAATTTTAGAATTGCTTCTTTTACTTCAGTTTCAGTGAAGAGATTGCTTAGGTAACTAATATCAACATC
>CM065706.1:2628596-2696096 GCA_017654935.2 Phymorhynchus buccinoides | reverse complement strand
AATGCCAAATGTGCAAAAGCTAGTCGTCTTCTTCTTCTTCTTCTTCTTCGACCATCATCAATTTGATGGTTTTGTTGGTATATAACATGGAGACTTCAGTCAAGCAGGGACTGTTGATAAAAACATAGCCGCCCGAATGATCAGCGTTGATATGGAAGCGAATTAAGGGGAGGGGGGGCAGGATAATGGGGGCAGTGGGGGTCGGATTGGGGGGTGGAGGGGTAAGAGGGGATGGGTAGGGTAGGGAGAATGGGGGGGGCATTGTTTCTTAGATTCGGGATGTGAAGCCCTCCACTGAGGCTGATCATATAGGGGAAGACGGGGTAAAAAGCGCATGGGCGGGTAAGAAGCCCACCCCAATTATCTCATGAAATGAAGCAAATTTCAGTCTCATTTTGCCCATGAGATGAGCGTTAATGTCTAGCATTCGTCTCATGGGCAAATTTGACTGAAATTTTCTTTATTTCATGAGATAATTGGGGTGGGCTTCTTACCCGCCCATGCGCTTTTTACCCCGTCTTCCCCTACTGCCTCAGGGGGAGGGTGTTCCAATCTCCGATGGTCGGGTGGGGGGGGGGGGGGGGGGAGGGAGAAGGAGAACTTTCTATAACTTGTCTTGCAGGAGGGAAGGAGGGAAGTTGACTCATGTGACTGTCTTGTTTGACGTCGGTGTTGGCGGGTTGAGAGACAGGCTGTAGGTGGTGTTGATGGAGATGTCCCCCCGGTGAAACTTGAAGAAGGTGGACAGTCTAGATGCCCGTCTCCTGTCAGCGAGTGGAGTCCAGTGTAGCTGGGTGTAGATATTTTCCACGCTGGATGTCTGGCGATACCTATTCACCACCCCGTCGCTGTACCTTCTCCACCCTGCCGACATCTTTCGCGGTGTAGGGGTCCCATACCGGCGAGGCATATTCTAGGGTGGGCCTGACCAGCAACTTGTATGCCTGGCCTTCTCCTTGATGTTGATTGACCCCACTTTTAAGTTGCGCTGGAGGAAGCCAATGGTCTATGTACATTTAAAATTATTAAAGACGTTATAAAGTCATATCCTCGATGAAAACGTTGTTTACTTTAATTGACAAAACTTCTTGATAGAGACACCACACGCGTTTTGCGAAGTTTCGGTGCACAGATATCCTTTCGTAAGGGTCTGACATCACAGTTGACACAACATGGCCGACGATGACGATGCCATCAGTTAACGCAAGCGGACTTTTAGCGGAATTTTTCTTTTATTTTCTGAATGACATGACTACCTTTCTCCCGCAAATTGTTTTACAGAGGCTCTGTCAGCCTGTTTTAAGGTATAGAAGTTGAGGAACATGGATTCGTCTTCAACAGCCACGAACAAATCGACTTCAGTCGGTTGGCTTCGCCACATTCGTTTTGAAAACCTCTACGCGGGCGTGAGTGGGGGGGTGGTTTCCACCTTGGTTCTCCATCCTCTGGAGCTCGTCAAAATTAGATTCCAAGGTAAGAAGGCAAATAATTTTAGATTTTTCCAATTATTTTCCAAATTATGTAGATAAAAAGAATGCGTTGAGAAACAACCTTTCTTTGTCCTTGTGTTGATGTCAGAGTTTCTCCATCACGGCATCAGCCTCACTGATCAGCTGATCGCGACCTGGCGCAATCAGCATAATAATTATCGTCTGCTAGAGACATATTTAGTTAATCGTTTGAGTGTGGAAGGGGGTGGAGAGATGAAAAACTTCAAAAAGGGTATCAAGACATCTTCAGCGACTTTTTTTCTTCGTCTTTGAGTTTGATGCTGAAATATTCATTTTCTTATTTTTCTGCTGCTGCTGATGTCATCTCATTATTCTCTGTGTTTCTGATTCTCTGGTTCTGTCCCTGTCTGTCTCTGTGTGATCACTGTCAGATAATAACACCCCCAGCCCCCGACCCCCCATGCTTGCACACATGTCATAAATCAACACTCAGTCTCACACAAGTATGCAATTCTTTTTATTCACGTGCACACACACACACACACACACACAAGTAGGATGGTTATAAAAATAATATTTTATTTATTTATTGTCAAATCCTAATGAAATGTATGTCATTGGAAAGAGCTCGAAAAGACCTCTAAAATGATGCCCAAATTATCAAAATCGGTCGAAAATTGAGAAAGTTACGACGTTTTAAAATGAAAGCCTTTTTTACATGAGCTACATAAGAAAAAGTTGATCAACTCGATCGTCAGTGTGACTCGGCGAGAAGAAAAACAAAATGTTGGACATGGTCGGACTAGGCTAACACCTCTGATTAGATTAACCTCGCAATGTACCTGATTTTAAACTTACATTCACCAAATTTTGCACACTAGTACTAGTAGTGGCAAATTGGTTGAATCTATTGTGCTATTAATTTCATTAAAGTCTTATGTACCGTTCAGTTCTGTTCGACAGAGGAATCAGACCTAAAAATTGGAGCGCTTGACACTCGCGAACTTGCGTCCACTTGTAAGCAAAAACCAGTCAAGACTAACGGGACAAGTGTCCACTACACAAGAAAACGCCCGGATGGGTCAGCAACAAGAATAACTACCAATGAAAACAAAGCAAAGACAGTGACCACTTGGCATGAAGCCAAAACACTTGTTCGACATTTTGAGGGGAAACTATCGAGTCGATTTGACCCGATTTTGTCCTTCCTACACACAAGCACACATGTGTGCATGCAGTATAATGGGTTGTATCCTGTTTGTCTCTCTCTCTCTCTCTCTCTCTCTCTCTCTCTCTCTCTCTCTCTCTCTCTCTCTCTCTCTCTCTCTCTCTCTCTCACACACTTATTCTCTGATGTGCCCCCAATGCATGTGCACACCATTAGAAGTAATTAAGACAGACCAACTGTTGCACAAAATGAACTTGTTAATTGTGACAGGAAACCTTAATTAATAATATCAACAGCATTAAATTTAAAGCATACTGTGGTAAATGGCCTTGTACTAAGTTGTAGACCGTGTTAAGGAACTGGTCATCATAGAGTAGAAGAGCGGAGAATGACAGGTGTGTTTGACAAAGCAACAAAAAGGTACAAAATGAAGACACCCCCTCCCTCCCCCTGCATCTTCCCTCCCCTTCCACCCCCAAAAAAAAAGTAAAGATGATCAATACTAGTGATAGGAAGGTAGAACTACTAAAAAGTAGAACTAGAAGTGAACCAAAGAATTTTCAACACTCGCAGTCACACTCACTCACCTCTTTTTCTTTGTGTGGAACATCAACTTCAAGCTCAGACTTAAAAGTTTGTGAACATTATAAAATAAAACAAAGACAATGTATAATTAAGTCATTAAATCAAATGTAATTTCCCTGATTGTTTAATACCGGGTTTTTTAAATGACTAAGCTGTGTCCCCCAAAAAAAAGATTCAAATTAAAAACCAGTTCTTTTAGGACTTAATAGAAGGCTTTGAAAAAAAGTCTTCAATTTGTTATAATATGGCATGAAAGTTGTAGGTGTTCTAGCCTTTTTATTCTCTTTCATTCATCATGCAATATTTGTTTTACTCTGCGATTATTAGGCTTCTTTTTTTTCTTCAGTTAATCACCCTCAACCAGACTTCAGTTGGAGTATGGAAAACCCATTGGAGGAAGAGGGATGGGATTTGAAAAAAACAAGCTTTTAACCCTTTCACCGCCAATGTCGCATTTATGCACCACAATGGTTTAACAGCCATGTCACTAAAAGGCATCAAATCAGGGCATGTTATCTGAAGACCCTATTTTCTTTATTTTGGGAGGTAAGGATAGACCTAATGTATATATGTCACAGAGGAATTCCCAATATTGCAGATTTTTTTTTTGTCTTCTCAGTTTAGTTTAATGGTATTTTTGGGCTGAAAAATGGCTGGTGGCGAGAAATGGTTAACAGAATGAGAGTTGTCACTCCTTGTAGCAATATTTTAAATAGCTGATACCTTGATCTTTTGGCTTTGTTTAAACTACTAAACAAGCTCTTTATTGTTTTTTTATCAGTCAATGAAGGGCAGGGGACTCCCGGGCGGCCGACGTACCTGGGTATCGTTCATGCCATGCGAAGCATCTTTCACAACAGTGGGTTTGTGGGACTGTACCAGGGAGTTACGCCAAACATCTGGGGGGCCGGCATTTCGTGGGGACTCTACTTCTTGTTGTGAGTAGTTTTATGCTTCTTGTTGTGAGTAGAGTCGCAGTGTTATGCTTCTTGTTGTGAGTAGAGTTTTATACTTCTGTTGAAAATAAGGTGTTACGCCCTCTTCGGCCTTTCGGCCATGTGGGGCATTTGTTAAAATGGTGGGAACAATACTGGGGGCAATACCCGGAGGCAGTGCTTAACCAGTAAAGTCCCGATCTTCTTTTTAATACAGATATGTGTAGCAGTAACCACGCCTCGGATAAACCTCATCGGCTATGGTACTGCCACAAGTTGTTAGTAATAATACTAATATTATACTTCTTGTTGTGAGTAGAGTTTTATACTTCTTGCTGTGAGTAGAGTTTTAATCAAAATACTGTAAAATGAAAGGCTACCATGTTTTTCAGACTATGATAAGGTCATAAAGGCGAACTTGGCACATTCTTTTTTGAGAATGATGCTTTGTTTGCTTCCCTTTGGCTCTGATCCTCTCATTGCTAGGTGATTGGTATCGTAATCAACTTTGGGTATAGGTCAAGATGTGCCAACCCACTTACATTTCTCGGTTAATTCCATTTTTCCGTTTTTGCCTTTCTTACCAAACATGAAGCTGTATTTTATGAACATTTTCAGCTAATTATCTTTGTTCAATAATTAATTGCAGTCATGATAAAGGCCATTATCTAATAGGACCCCCCCTATGTAGTGCAGTACACCGCGGCATTTGTCACAGTCATGGTTCATTGCGTTTTTCCATCTTATAGAGGGGGGGGGGGGGGGGGGGGGGGGGGGGGGGGTAGGGTTAGTATTCCAAAAAGATAATTCGCTGAAAATGTTCATAAAATACAGCTTTATGTTTGGTAAGAAACGGAAAAATGGAATTAACTGAGAAATGCCGGGGGGATGGCACATCTTTACCTTTACCCAACTTTGGTGGAGGGGAGTTAATTAGAAAGAGAGTTCTCCCCCTTTGGTCAGTTTTGTGTTTTTTAACAAATTGGGGGGAGGGGGGGGGGGGGTTGCCTTATACTTTATAGTCTGAAAAACACGGTACCATTATTTTACGGACTATAGGGTGCACCTGATTATAAGGCGTGCCCCCAAAAATTTGACTCAAAATTGAAAATGTTGTTACTCTATTTCCTTTCTATCTTATCGGTCACATTATAAGGCGCAGGGATCTCAGTCTGCATCTGGAGGAAAAGTATCGCCTTATAGTTCGTAAAATACGGTAGGTTTTATTTTGTATAAGTATTGGATTGCTTTAAGTAACAAGTTTAAGAGGGAAAGTTGGTTGGAAAACGTTAGTCATTTTGAATGATCAGATCTGTTGGAACCTCATGAGGGTAACGTTCAAAACACACAAAGCTGAGAGAGATCGAATATGTGGCATTATCATAATTTTCAGCTACAACTTAAAGAAGATGTGGATGCTAGATGGTAAATCACGGAAAAACCTGGGAGCTGCCAACCATTTGTTTATTGTGTGCCAAGGTGTTTCCATAATAATGTTTAACACAGGGTTCACACGGTCTTTGAAAGTCTTTGAGAAATGGAGTGCCATTTTCAAGTTTTTGAAAGTCTTTGAAAATTGGCTTGGATCTGTGAAAATCATGAAATGGTTTGTGAAAAAGTAACTGATGCCTAACATTTTTAGTCATTGACACCATAAGAATTTTTTTGGTTTTGTTTCCAGAATTGATAAAGAAGCAATTTAATTTAACTAATTTTCCATATAGCAGACGTCCTCAATTTGTCGAGTTGCTTCCCTTGACCAGTATATATCCAGATCTTTTGGCTACACCGATGCAACTTGAATGATCATGATCGAAGCAATCGTCATCATTGCATGTCGTGAGAGGTCTTTGAAAATAGGATAACGGTCTTTGAAAGTTTGAATTTTGATTTGAAAAATCTGTATGAACTCTGTTACATGGTCACATGTCTTGTATTTTAATAAACTTGTTATTGTTTACCTCTCTGAAGACATGAGTGATGCAAAAGGGCAATATGGAGAAGAACTAGATCTATGTTTTTCATTGTATGCGTTGCTGTGCTGATAGTGATATGCTTGTTATTATGTGCCTAGCTGTGCGAATACAATTAACCCTATCAGTGCTGTGCTTTCAGCTACAACTCCATGAACACTGATGAAGACGTGGATGTCATCATGTGCCTTGCTGTATGAATACAATTAACCCTATCGCTGCTGTGCTTTCAGCTACAACTCCATGAAGACGTGGATGTCATCATGTGCCTTGCTGTATGAATACAATTAACCCTATCGCTGCTGTGCTTTCAGCTACAACTCCATGAAGACGTGGATGTCATCATGTGCCTTGCTGTACGAATACAATTAACCCTATCGGTGCTGTGCTTTCAGCTACAACTCCATGAAGACGTGGATGTCATCATGTGCCTTGCTGTATGAATACAATTAATCCTATCGGTGCTATGCTTTCAGCTACAACTCCATGAAGACGTGGATGTCATCATGTGCCTTGCTGTACGAATACAATTAACCCTATCGGTGCTGTGCTTTCAGATACAACTCCATGAAGACGTGGATGTCATGTGCCTTGCTGTACGAATACAATTAACCCTATCGGTGCTGTGCTTTCAGCTACAACTCCATGAAGACGTGGATGTCATCATGTGCCTTGCTGTATGAATACAATTAACCCTATCGGTGCTGTGCTTTCAGCTACAACTCCATGAAGACGTGGATGTCATCATGTGCCGGGCTGTATGAATACAATTAACCCTATCGATGCTGTGCTTTCAGCTACAACTCCATGAAGACGTGGATGTCATGTGCCTTGCTGTACGAATACAATTAACCCTATCGGTGCTGTGCTTTCAGCTACAACTCCATGAAGACGTGGATGTCATCATGTGCCTTGCTGTATGAATACAATTAACCCTATCGGTGCTGTGCTTTCAGCTACAACTCCATGAAGACGTGGATGTCATCATGTGCCGGGCTGTATGAATACAATTAACCCTATCGATGCTGTGCTTTCAGCTACAACTCCATGAAGACGTGGATGCAGGAGGGCAACGCACAGAAGAACCTTGGGGCAGCCAACCATCTGTTCATCGCCAGCACCGCAGGTGAGAAAGGGTGAACCCTTTCACCGCCAAAGTCGCATTTTAGCCCCACAGTGATTTAACGCCTATGTCACTAAGAAGGCATCAAGTTGGGGTCTATTATCCAAAGACCTTATTGTCTTAGTTTTGGGAAGGAAGGATAGACCTTATTTTATATATATATGCCACAGAAGAATCCCCAATGCTGCAGATGGATTTTGTTCACTACCCAGGTAAATTTGATGGAATTTTTTGGCTGAAATATGGCTGGCGGTGAAAGGGTTAATGCTGAAGGAGTGTAGAGGTGTGGCTGAGGAGGTAATGTTATAAAAAAAAAAGTAATAACACGCACAAAAACCCATGGTTATGTCTGTATTTTTCAGACTATAAGGCAATACATTTTTTCACAACTCAGCCCCCTGCGCCGTATAATATGACTGACAACATTCATATAGCTAACAAAAAACAAGCTTGGACTAGTTTTTCCCCGACGTTTCATCTGTTGACTTTTTCCAGGGGTCTCTTTATTCTCTGAATATGACACAATATAGTAAGAAAATATAACAACCAAATGTGAAATTTGTGTAAAAGTTGGCAAGTGTGTCTTATACAGACAAACCTCTATTTTAAGACTTCCAAAATGTCCGGGTCGTATGACGGAGGTTTTCACTGGCAGCCGTAGAAAGAAAAAGTTCAGCACAGTTCATACTCTCTTCTTCATGCACACATACAATGACATATTAAAACTGGATTTGGGTCTTTCCAACTCCATAGGATTGTGCAATCGATGTATTACAGTTTCATCTTGTCCAAAGTCAGTGGTTTTCTTTTTCAAAGTCAGTGGTTTTCGTGCTTTTCTTACGCTTTCCGCCATCTTTTCTACAACAAGGGAAGCGACTCCGCTTTCAGGCCCTTGACCGTGGTTGTTTCCCTTTGCTCGAAGTCTATGCAGACGACAACAACGGTTGTAAAAACCAACAAAATGGTGGTCGTAAGTTGCGTTTTAGAGGAAGTCGTTTAAGAGAGGTAGTTTACATAGTAAAATGCATCCGTGCCAACAAATCCGGTCTCAAATGAGAGGTGGTCGCTTAACAGAGGGTCATAAAATAGGGGTTTGTCTGTATTCCAAAAAATATAGTACATTGCTGGAAAAAAACCAATGGCTTATTTGCTAGAACTCTGTAACTTCCGTGCTGATTGACCTATCGGACTAGTGTCTCAGACATGCTTTTATATACTTTGACCGGTGGGGGGTGACAAATTTTGACATTTACATGTTATCTTTTTGTTCTTTACAGACCTGTTTACTCATAAGATTTCACCATATTTTGTATACATGGGGGGAAAATATGGTGAAATGCCAAATGGTGAAAAAAAATCCATCATTTCTGTATATTGCCTGATTCAGGAAACTGGTGCGATCCGTGTGTCACTGTGTGTGTTGTTCTTGTAAATACTGGATGACACTTTTAACATAGTATTTCCATAAGGTGCTATAAAAAATGTATGCATGTTTGCACACAGGTGTTTTTTAACTTGTATACTCCTATTTTGTGAAAAATACACTTATTTTGGATTTTGAATACACAAAGCCCATTTTCATGGTAAGCAGGTCTGTCTTTAACATGCACAAAATGATCTGCAGGCTTTGTGACGCTGGTTCTAACTACCGTAAAATGCGGACTATAAGCCGCTACTTTTTTCCTCAACTTTGGCCCAGGCGGCTTATAGACTGATGCGGTTTATCTATGGATTTTTTTTCAATTCTACATTTATCAGCATGATTAAATGTTTCTGGCCACATTCTTCAGCCTATTCTGAACTTCTTTAGACTCAAAACTGGTTTTGGTAATCAATAGATTCAAATCTCATGTTTAAAGTGTCTGAGAACAATAAATACTCATGTTCTGATAGGAGAATTTCTATGTTTGTGTTGGTTTGTGCACATGCAATTTTCTCTGCGGCTTATAAACTGGTGTGGCTTATGTGTGAATAAATACCTAATATTTTGTCAATTTAGGGGATGCGGCTTATATATAGGTGCGTCTGATAGTCCAGTTTTTATGGTAACCCCATTTGGGTGACTGGCGGCTCGCAGCTGTATCTGCAATACACGCAGACAATGTGAATAACCAACTGTGTAACTGCTGTGTTGTCGCTGGGTCGTTTAGCGTGCGTAAAATGGTTTGCAGGCTTTGTCACGCTGGTTCTGACCAACCCTAGCCTGGTGAGTCAGACACAGCTGTATCTGATTTCAAGGGTTGGATGGAGAAACTAAAGCCCCAATTTTGTTCTCGCTGGATTGTTTGACCCCTTGATTTACATCTTGATTATTGTTTTTAAAAAACACTTTGGGACTTTCCTGGTATTGCAGTGCCTCCAAAATCGTCCCACTATCTTTATTAATGTCCCGTATGTGCCTGTTCCAGGCCGGAGGACGTTAAACGAACTTTCATCGTTTAATCCCTTCGCTACCAAGCCCGTTTCCGGTTCTGAGGCAATTATTTGCCAAGCCGTTTTAGGTTGCAAAGTCTATCGCAAAGACTGCTGAATAAAAGTGCATATACCGTATTTTTCGGACTCTAAGGCGCACACCCCAAATTGAATACAAAATTCAGATTCTGTTATTATATTTTCTTACTATTTTAGTAGTCATATTTTAAAGCGCAGGGGTCTCGGTCTGGGAAAAAAAGTATCGCTTTATAGTCCGAAAAATACGGTAGCCTATATATATACTTTTTTTTTAAAGGGAATAAAATATACTATCCTTTGAGAACACTCTCACATGCATTCAAACATACTGTGAAAAGCGTATGGATTAAAAAAAAAGGGAAACTCTTAGAATAACCCTATGACGGATATTTCCGTGACGGGGCAGTTTATAGGTTGACCGAAATATCCGTGACGGGGCAGTGCAGAGGTTAAAGACCCACCAGATCACGTGTCAAAATCACGGGTTTCACGTGTTTTCCCTCTTACAGCTGGTAAGAAAGCTTGTTTTGACCAGGTTTGACTCCCATACAAAATGCCCCCAAATTCAAAGCAAAACATTTTTTAAGAGCAGCCTCAATCTGAAGTTGTGGACATCTGTGTGTATGTGGGTCACAGTTACCCAGAAGAAAACAAGGGACTTAACCCTTTCACCGCCAATATCGCATTTTTGCACCACAATGATTTAACACCCATCTCAGTAAAGGTAAAGATGTGCCCCCCCCCCCCCCCACACACACACACACACACCCTGCATTTCTCGGTTAATTCTATTTTTCTGTTTTTGCCTTTCTTACCATACATAAAGCTGTATTTTAGGAACATTTTCAGCTAATTATCTTTTTGGAATACCCTAACCCTAAACCTAACCCTACCCCCCACTATGTACTGCAGTACACCGCGATTTGTCACAGTTGTGGTTCGTTGCGTTTTTCCGTCTTATAGGGTGGGGGATAGGGTTAGGCTTAGGGATAGGGTTAGCATTCCAAAAAGGTTATTAGCTAAAAATGTTCCTCAAATGCAGCTTTATGTATGGTAAGAAAGGCAATAACGGAAAAATACAATTAACCGAGAAATGTAGGGGGGGTGGCACATCTTGACCTTTACCCCCATTTCATTAAAACACTTGAAATCAGGGTCTGTTATTCAATAATAATGCGTTCCTAAATTTGGGTAGTAAGGATTGACTCTATTCTAAATGTGTCACAGAGAAATCCCACAATATTGCAGACAGAATCTTTTCTGTAGCAAGTATGTGTAATGGACATTTTTGGCTCAAAGTTGGCTGGCGGTGAAAGGGTTCGTCGTGGTGCGTCAGTCTGTCTTTAACAAGCGTAAAATGATTTGCAGGGTTTGTGACGCTTGTGCTGACCAACCCCATCTGGGTGACGCGGACTCGGCTGTGCCTTCAATACGAGTATTCAGCGGCAGGCTCCCCTGCTGTGACCCAGTACAAAGGCACCGTGGACACCTTTATCAAGATCTTCAGGGACGAGGGACTGAGAGGACTCTACAAGGCAAGATTCAAGATTCTTTAGTTAGCCAATAATAATAATAATAATAATTGTATTTCTTATAGCACTAAAATCCATACAGTAGTATGCTCGATGCGCTTTACAAAAGCAACATTAAAATCAACATTAAAAAACATGCATTCAAATCAACAAGATAGTCATACTACCAACATTCCAGTGCAAAGAAATAAAGTAACAAAAATAACATGATTCTCACTCACAAAGACACCCACCCTCATTCACCAGCACTGTCACTCTCTGATAACACCTCACCCTCGCAGAAACTAATGAAAATGTCAACAAGCATCAGGAAGGAATGCACCAGGAAATCATTTGGTTTTGCACAAACAACAACGAAACCATGCACGTAGATAGACAACCAATATAAAATACATGGAAACAAATTCAGGTAATATTCCTCTCCCCGCCCCACCCCCCCTCTCTCTCTTTCTCTCTACCTCTCTCTGTCTCTCTCACACACACATAAGCACATACCAGCACACACGCATACACGTGCTCAGGAGCACGTATGTCGACACACATACACACATGCACACACTCACACAAGGGAGAGAGACAGAGACAGATTGAGAGAGACAGAGAGAGAGAGATTATACATGAACTGTGGACATCTTTATGAAGATCTTCAGAGATGAGGGGCTGAGAGGACCCTTCAAGGCAAGAGAGACAGGGACTGAGAGAGGGAGAGAAAGAAACACACAGAGAGAGAGACAACTGGGGTGAGAAAGAGAGGGGCTTTGTACAATAGAACAGCGGACACTTTCATTAAAAGGGGCAAGAAAGAGAGAGGGGCGGCTGTGTGTGTGAGAGAGATAGAGAAGGGGCGGGGCGAAAGAGAGACCTCATATTTAAAGGCAGTGTGGATATATTTATCAAGATCTTTAACCCCTTGACTGCCACCAACGTATTACGTACTGACCTGATAACATCACTGATGATGTCATCAGATATGGAGGAATAACCCTGATATGCTGGCTTTTGCTCTAACACAGTCAAGAGAGTTATATCCCCAGACCATTTTGCCAGATTGGCTCTATCAGTTGTCTTTTTTATCGCATGATTTGCCCAATGATTTTTTCTTTCATTTTCTCTGGCAGTCAAGGGGTTAAGAGGAGGTGATGAAAGGAGTGTAGAAAATGAAAAAGAGAACAGTGAAAGGGAGAGAGATTGATTCATCAAGATGTTCTAGGGATAGAGGCAGAGAGAGAGATTGATTCATCAAGATGTTCTAGGGATAGAGGCAGAGAGAGAGATTGATCCATCAAGATGTTCTAGGGAGAGAGGCAGAGAGAGAGATAGATTCATCAAGATGTTCTAGGGATAGAGGCAGAGAGAGAGATTGATTCATCAAGATGTTCTAGGGAGAGAGGCAGAGAGAGAGATTGATTCATCAAGATGTTCTAGGGAGAGAGGCAGAGAGAGAGAGATTGATTCATCAAGATGTTCTAGGGAGAGAGGCAGAGAGAGAGATTGATTCATCAAGATGTTCTAGGGAGAGAGGCAGAGAGAGAGAGATTGATTCATCAAGATGTTCTAGGGAGAGAGGCAGAGAGAGAGATTGATTCATCAAGATGTTCTAGGGATAGAGGCAGAGAGAGAGATTGATTCATCAAGATGTTCTAGGGAGAGAGGCAGAGAGAGAGATTGATTCATCAAGATGTTCTAGGGAGAGAGGCAGAGAGAGAGATTGATTCATCAAGATGTTCTAGGGAGAGAGGCAGAGAGAGATTGATTCATCAAGATGTTCTAGGGAGAGAGGCAGAGAGAGAGATTGATTCATCAAGATGTTCTAGGGAGAGAGGCAGAGAGAGAGATTGATTGACTCTAGGGAGAGAGGCAGAGAAACTTCTCTTCTTGCCTTTGAAACTACCATATTTTTCGGACTATAAGGCGCACCCCCACATTTAAGATTTTATCAAATTTTCGTGCTATTTTATTAGTCATATGGCCCAGGGCACTGAGTCTGGGGGAAAAAAAAGTTTTGCCTTACAGATGCACTCCGAAATATATGGTACTCAAGTAATGTTCAGGACGTCAGCAAACCTGGATCTGGGTCTTTATTCAGTGTTTGTTGCGCCTTTTTGTTTTCCAGGGCTTTGTGCCGGGCATGCTGGGTATTTCCCATGGGGCTTTGCAGTTCATGGCCTACGAGGAGATGAAGACGATTTACAACCAGTACCGAAAACAACCTCTGGACACCAAACTGGTGAGTACATTTTTGTTACTATTTTTAGCTTAAGGAGAACTATTACATACTTTGTTTACTTACTAAGGCCTCGTACACAGTTGATGCGGAAATCCCACGCGCAAACCGTAAATAAGTCAAAGAAAGAAGGGTAAAAATTTACGGATTAGGGGAAATACGGACACGTGCGCACATCTTTTCCCTTCTTTGTTTTACTTATTTACGGGTTTCCGCACGGAATCTCCGCATGTATGTGTACGTACCCTTACACGTGTGAGTGTGTGTATGTGTGCTTGACAAACTTAATTGTCCTATGTGAATTACGTGTGCCTTTATGTATGTATTTTATGCCTTAGTTTATACTACATGTCTCATCAGTTTTAGATTTATGTGCACTCTGAAAAAAAGATTTTCTTCATTTGAAGACAATAAAGAATTGTGAATTGTGATGTTCTACTTCTACTTAGTTTTTGTGCCCCCAGTTCTGTAAGAATAGGAGTATATTAGAATGGCAGACCTGTTTATTTTACTGTTTTCAAGTAGTATTCTACTCAATTTGGTCCTCTACTCTTCAAAATTGAAAATAATGCTCTAATTACTCATTTTCAGTGAACATTGCTTGATGGTTTAATGAATAAAGCTACACATTTTGCACCAAAACTACTCATTTCAGCTGTCCAGACTACTCAAGACTTGTGTAGGGGGTAAACAGGTCTGGAATGGGAATGAGGGCTTCGTTTCCCTGTCTGCGTGTGTGACCAAAAAATGATTCCTCTTCACAACGCCTGAACTACTGAACCAATCTTAACGAAACTTGGCAGAATGGTTTCTTCGGCACTCTAGATGCGGCCTGTGGTGTCAGATTAACCAAATGACAAGCCATGTCAGTGCGATCCCTGTGAATCATATTTGAATATTTACGGTACAAAGACACTGATTATTTAAAAAATAATGGATGGATTTCAACCAAAGGAAAAAAATGCCATCCAAGGAATGTTTTTATAAAATAATATTAATAAGCTAATGGTTATTTCCTTACCGATTGAGGAATTTTTTCTTTAACTCGAAAACCCCCAAGAGTGGACAATTATCTCCCCTGACTTTTGCTGTAACTGGGAGTACAGGTGATATGGCTCTGCCGTCTTCTTTCTCCAATGCGTATTTCTTGTTCCGCACATTCCGCAAAGCATCTTTAATCGGGTTGCAGTTTTGGGAAGACTAGGCCACCGTAATAGAATCTGTCCTAAGCTATACTATTGCACAGATGAAAGCATTTCGGGAGTGCTCCTGAAATCAGGATTGAAAAACCTGATAGAAAGAGTCTTCAGGATTGGTCGTCTTGTCATTCGAATCCACAGTCTTATACAGTGGAACCTCCCTTATAAGACCTCCCATTATAAGACTCCCTCCCACATAAGACCTGCTTCTCCGAGACGTTGCCCTTCTTTGTAAGTATTAAAATTACCTCCCTTATAAGACCTAATTTTGGATGATTTTTGAAGGTCTCATAAGGGAGGTTCCACTGTAAAATCAAACGTTTCTGCCAACATTGATGGCAGGTTGAAACAGGATGATAGACATGCAGTTCTAACACCACCCCCACCCATCCTGTACACAGACACACATTGATGGCAGACTGAAACAGGATGATAGACATGCAGTTCTAACACCACCCCCACCCATCCTGTATACACAGACACACATTGATGGCAGGTTGAAACAGGATGATAGACATGCAGTTCTAACACCACCCCCACCCATCCTGTATACACAGACACACATTGATGGCAGACTGAAACAGGATGATAGACATGCAGTTCTAACACCACCCCCACCCATCCTGTATACACAGACACACATTGATGGCAGACTGAAACAGGATGATAGACATGCAGTTCTAACACCACCCCCACCCAACCTGTATACACAGACACACATTGATGGCAGACTGAAACAGGATGATAGACATGCAGTTCTAACACCACCCCCACCCATCCTGTGTACACAGACACACATTGATGGCAGGTTGAAACAGGATGATAGACATGCAGTTCTAACACCACCCCCACCCATCCTGTATACACAGACACACATTGATGGCAGATTGAAACAGGATGATAGACACAGGATGATACACAGACACACATTGATGGCAGACTGAAACAGGATGATAGACATGCAGTTCTAACACCACCCCCACCCAACCTGTATACACAGACACACATTGATGGCAGGTTGAAACAGGATGATAGACATGCAGTTCTAACACCACCCCCACCCATCCTGTATACACAGACACACATTGATGGCAGGTTGAAACAGGATGATAGACATGCAGTTCTAACACCACCCCCACCCATCCTGTGTACACAGACACACATTGATGGCAGGTTGAAACAGGATGATAGACATGCAGTTATAACACCACCCCCACCCATCCTGTAAACACAGACACACATTGATGGCAGACTGAAACAGGATGATAGACATGCAATTCTAACACCACCCCCACCCATCCTGTATACACAGACACACATACACATTGGAAATTATTTTTAATGTGGTCACCACTTCAGGATTGGGAAGATTCAGAGAACATTGAAACGTGTCATTTTGGGATTGAGAAAATGTTTTACTTTCACCCGTACCATTATGATGATAATTCTGATGACGATGTAGATAATCATTAATGATGATGATGTAAGGTTTATATGGGTCATCACAGGTCTTTGTTGTTTTAACACCCACCATATTTTTAACATAGATTTTTGTTGAAGAAACCCCATACATCAGATGACAGTTGTGAGCATTGTCAGAATAATTAACACTGATGACAATGTTAAGTATTAGTATTAGGGTACTTTATGGTCACAGAGGCGTCTCTGTGAAATTCGGGTTGCTCCCACCTGGAGAGCGATGTATCCAGGGCTCCATAGAGTGTGTGTAGTTCTCTGCAACGTCTAAAATGTTTGCGGCCTGCCTGACTTACCCTTATCAAGTGGTACAGTCCGGATTACAGTTCAAGTGATTATCACTAAGATGATAATGATGACAAGGATGATGATATTCAAAATAATGTCGATATGTCCAGGGTTCCATAGAGTATGTGTTATCAGGGCTCCCAATCGTCCTGCAAAACAAGGGGTCCCAGGGACTCCTTCACTTACAGTATAGAGGGTCCTAGATGCAGGATAGAGGGTCCCAATGGCATTGCGAATGCTAGAAAGAATGTTTCTAGTGCATCCCTGGGACCCCCTGCACATTCTTTTAGATGGTCCTTTAGAATTTTAGTCCTTCATAGACCCCTAAATGGGGGTCCCTGGGAGCCCTGGTTATTCGCTGTGACATCCATGATGTTTGTAATCTGCCTCACCTACCCGTGCTAAGTGGTACGGTCCAGATTGCAGTTATTATTGCTATTACTAAGATATAATGATTTATGTTGATGACAGTGATGAAGATGATGATGTGTCCAGGGTTCCATAGAGTATGTCTTGTTTGCGGCGACACCCAATATGTTTGCGGCCTGTCTCACCTACCCGTACCAAGTGGTACGATCCAGATTACAGTTACTATGACCATAACTGAGAGGATGATAGTTTATGTTGATGGCAACAATGAAAATGATAACGATGGTGATATGTCCAGAGTACGTGTTGTTCGCGGCGACTTCCAAGATGTTTGTGGCCTGTCTCACCTACCCGTACCAAGTGGTACAACCCAGCTTACATTTACCATTGCCATTACGAAGATTACAATGATTACAGTGATAATGATGATGATGACAATGAGGATGATATGTCCAGGGTTCCATTGAGTATGTGTTGTTCGCGGCGACTTCCAAGATGTTTGCGGCCTGTCTCACCTACCCGTACCAAGTGGTACGGTCCAGGCTGCAGGACCAGCATCGCATCTACAACGGAATGATTGATGTATGCCAGCAGATCGTCAGGTACAGACATTTTTGTTTGGTTGTCGTAGATTTTCTGTTTCATACTTTGGGGGGCCATTGAGAAATCAGAAGCGTTACCGGACCTGTTTACCTTTACGATTTTGCCGTCATTTTTACAAAACAAAAGTCAAATTACGATAATTACGGCGACAAAAAAAAAACACAGGAAAAAAACAACGCCTCTTGCGTCAGCAAGCGATGCTTTTTGAAACGATGCGGTGAAAAGTCATTCCGGTTCCCAGCATACAACGCACGTCAATTTCTTTTCATGCTGTTTCAAGATGGCGTCAAAGCGACCGCGTGGTGAGAGTTCTAGGTCAAATGATCCAAAATCTGATGGAAAGACACCAAAAGTGTCACAGAAATTCTGGGAAAGTTACCTCAAGACTCCAGGAATACGACGTTCGGCGCTAGGTGACGAGCATGTGTTCTGTGTCTACTGCTCGAAGGACATTAGTGTGAAGAAAAAGAATCGTCCGCGCATTGGATTACAGGTGTTTTTTTCAAAAGTACTTTTTTTTTAAAAAGAAATTACAAACTTGCTAACTAGGGGTAAACAGGTCTGTGTTACTCCCAAGCTCCTCTTTCCAAGTCTGAACTCCAGGACTTTTATACAGAAAATTCCCTGATTGCAATAAAAATCTAACTTGAAATTAAGCTCCTCTTTCCAAGTCTGAACTCCAGGACTTTTATACAGAAAATTCCCTGATTGCAATAAAAATCTAACTTGAAATCAAGCTCCTCTTTCCAAGTCTGAACTCCAGGACTTTTATACAGAAAATTCCCTGATTGCAATAAAAAATCTAACTTGAAATTAAGATCCTCTTTCCAAGTCTGAACTCCAGGACTTTTACACAGAAAACTCCCTGATTGCAATAAAAATCTAACTTGAAATTAAGCTCCTCTTTCCAAGTCTGAACTCCAGGACTTTTACACAGAAAACTCCCTGATTGCAATAAAAATCTAAATTGAAATTAAGCTCCTCTTTCCAAGTCTGAACTCCAGGACTTTTACACAGAAAACTCCCTGATTGCAATAATTGAAATGAAGCTCCTCTTTCCAAGTCTGAACTCCGGGACTTTTACACAGAAAACTCCCTGATTGGAATAAAAAATCTAAATTAAAATTAAGGAGGGGAAAGTTAAGAGGAAGAAATTGAAAGGATGAACAGTGGTCCTGTTAGTTGCACACTGGTTGCTTGTTAAACAAGACAGCATATGACTTGTGGTTGTAGAGCATTGTGATATGATGTGAACTGTCCCTTTTAAACGGTGCTCTTTTCTTCTGTAAGTACTCAAGTACTTTTCTTCTGTAAGTACTCCAGTACTTCTGTAAGTACTCAAGTACTCTCGTGTCACAGTTTCTCACTTTGGCTCAACATTGTTCAGGTGAAACATCTCGACAAAAGACGCCAGCATGTTTCTGTCCAGTCACTGGGATTTCAAAGGGTTTTTGCTTTATTTTAGTCATCTATCTGTGCAGGAAAGAACCTTATCAATGGTTTTTCAGAGCTTTTGGGGTGTGTATTTAGCCTACATGCTCTATGTACGCACCACGTAGGCATCAATTTTATTGCAGGAAAAAGTCATACCGCAGTGTCTACGAGGGATTCTCTGCATGTTTGCTGCATGTGACCCCAACATTTGCATAGTATTTGTGCTCCGTATCATCATTTTTATGATCATTATTGTGTATTTTTAGTCAATGTTTTTACAGGAAAGAGTCGTACCGCGGTTTCTACAAGGGGTTTTCGGCCTACATGCTACACGTGACCCCCAACATTTGCATAGTGTTTGTGCTCTATATCATCATTGTTATTATCATTATTACCTATATGTTATTTGTTATTATTATTGCAGGAAAGAGTCGTACCGCGGTTTCTACAAGGGGTTTTCGGCCTACATGCTACATGTGACCCCCAACATTTGCATAGTGTTTCTGCTCTACGAGCTGATGACCAATCGCCATCAAGAACCCGGCCGCGCCATGAAAACCGAGATCGCCGAGCTGTCCGACTCTGTATGAGACATTTGGAACGATGATTTGACAGTTGGATTTCGTTTGAATGATTTGACAGTTGGATTTTGTTTGAATGATTTGACAGTTGGATTTCATTTGAATGATTTGACAGTTGGATTTAGTTTGAATAATTTGACAGTTGGATTTCATTTGCGTTTTATTGTCTTTTTGAGCTGTCCGATTCTGTATGAGACATTTAAACGATTTCACAATTGGATTTTATTTACGTTTTGTTGTTTGTTTTCGCTGAGTTTTCAGATTTTGAATGAGATGTTTGGGTAATGGCCAACTTAGGACGATAATTTGACCGCCAGGGGGCAGTCAAACCGGTAGGGGCTTAGCGCGTGATATTCTTAGTTGGGCGTAGTGAGAGGGGGAGATGAGTCCCTCCCTCTCTCTCTCTCTCTCTCTCACTATGCCCAACTAAGAATATCACGCGCTAAGCCTCTACCGGTTTGACTGCCCCCTGGCGGTCAAATTATCATCCTAAGTTGCTCATTCACAGCTTTTTTGTTGTCCTTGCGGGTTTTCTGTTGTTGTTTTGTTTTTGTTTTGCGTTTCTGTTGTGCTTGTCTTTGGCAATGTTTCCAGTTGAGCTTGATTGATTGAACACTGGTTGGGCCAATTATAATGGAAGTTGATGTGTAAAATGAAAAAACTGTTCTCTATCGGTTACCGCCCTTCCTTTTCTGGGAGGAAAACGAAACAAAGCAATGCATACAACTCTACATTGGTGTGTGAAGAAACAATGTTTAAATCCAGGGGTGCTAATACATTTCAGACACTGTCTTCTTGCCAAAGAAATGTTTCAAACTTTTGTTCGAAAGCTGAATTTGAATCTGATTATATACCAGGGTTCCCAGGGACCCCCATTTGGGGGTCTATGAAGTACTGAAATTGTAAAGGACCCTCTAAAAGATTGTGCAGGGGGTCCCAGGGACGCGCTAGAAAATTTCTTTTTAGCATTCGCAACGTCACTGGGACCCTCTGTCCCGCCTCTAGGACCCTCTATACTGTAAGTGAAGGAGTCCCTGGGACCCCTTGTATTGCGGGACGATTGGGAACCCTGATATACATTATGCAACATTGTGTGATGCCATAGGGTAAAAATTAAAGCGAACATGACTATTCTTGCACAGTTAGTGTGCTATGAGAAAACGTTTCTCTAGTTGAAGAATTGACGAAGTTCTACTCTAAATTATGATTTAGAATAAAGAGAAATGTTCGCCTCCTGTAAATGAGGTACCCAGTTCATGCTTTATTGTATTGTGTGCTTGCATGCTTGTCTGTGTGTGATAAGGGTGCGTTTAAGGTTGTGAGGATAGAGGTTTTTCTTGCAATGTTTGAATTTCAAATTGTTTTGTTGTCATTGACTTGCTTCGTTGCTTGTAGTTTGTTTTTTCTTTCTGTTTTGGTTATACAACTAGTACTGCATTTAGTTTGACTCCAAAGAAAAGGAATCGATGAGATTATGATTTTTTGTTCCTTTGCGTTTTTATTTGGTTGGTGCTTTCTTTGTGCTGGAGAAATTGTTGCTCCTGTTAAAGCGACATCCGTGTTGTTCTGTTTTGAGTTGGTATCACTGAATGATGTTTCACGTTTCTTTTAAAATTGCACTTTGAAATTATTTTAAGAAATCCGATTGTGCATGTGAGTTTTTTTATAAATCGTATCAATGTCACTTTTTATCGTTTGGAATGACTGACATGCTGAAATAGTAGTTGATTTGCTATTTTTTTGCATTTGCTTTTCTTTTTCATCCATAGTGATTGACTTTTTCAAGCTTGCCTATTAGTTTTATTTTCTTGTTGTTTTGTTGTTGTTTACTAAAGAACAATTTGATTTGAAGAAAGGGAAAAGGGCGTAGAACTTGCAAAATTTGATTTTGGTTTGGTGAAAATAAGTCGAACTTTTAAATGATTTAGGGTAAGATACGTGAACATGAGTAAGTCAGTTTATCAACCAGCTCACATGGTTTGTGTGAGTAAATCGTAATTGAGGGTAATTTTGTGTTATTAAAGTTGTGTGTATAAGATTTTGGTATTTCGTCGCTGAGCATGCATGTTTGTAACAAAAAGTATCCATATGTGACCAAGTCTTCTGTTGATTTTAACATGGAAATCTTTTTAATGATAGTCTTTAAATGAATTGTGATAGGGGTGGGAGGAACTGATCATGAAAATAAAATGTGTCCTTCTGGAAGCATATCATCTTCGTAGGGTCCAGTGTTTGTTATCTGAAATGTGTACATATGGCAGAATATGTGCCATTTGGGAGGCCGTTAACATGATAACGTTTGACCGGAGAGATCTAAGAGGATCACGCGCTTAGGTAGTTAGGGTCTCTAGGCCCATTTCAGAAATGGTTATTGGTCGAAGGTCATTGGTCAAGGTGACTGGACCACTGGGAAAAAAACAGGCGCTACGAGCATTGCAATGTTTTTCATTCGCATAAGGGTTTTCTGTGTGTGAGATCTACATTGATATGAATGTGAAGAATTTTAATCCGATAGCTTTTTTTCTTTGAAAATATTTCCGATTTTGGTTTCTTATTTGTGACCTTGACAATGACTGGTCTGTTTTGTCCATTTACAAATTGACCTTCTCGGTGAGCTACTCTGACGTGGAACAATTGAACAGACGTGATATTGAGCATCTTTTGTAGGAGGCCTAAAACTTGGATGTCTGTCTGTTGACAAATTGACCTTCTCGGTGAGCTACTCTGACGTGGAACAATTGAACAGACGTGATATTGAGCATCTTTTGTAGGAGGCCTAAAACTTGGATGTCTGTCTGTTGACAAATTGACCTTCTCGGTGAGCTACTCTGACGTGGAACAATTGAACAGACGTGATATTGAGCATCTTTTGTAGGAGGCCTAAAACTTGGAGGTCTGTCTGTTGACAAATTGACCTTCTCGGTGAGCTACTCTGACGTGGAACAATTGAACAGACGTGATATTGAGCATCTTTTGTAGGAGGCCTAAAACTTGGATTTCTGTCCGTCTCGTGTGTTGGTTCTTTTGAAGAATGCCCAGATAAATTAAACGTTTGAAACATTTCTTTTCGAGTGTTTCGCTCAATAATATTGCAGGTTTCTTGTTCTTGTTTCGTTTGTTTCTCTAAGCACTTGATGTCATTCTTTTCTTCAAAAAAGCTTTTTTTTTTCCTTATATCTCAAAACGTTTCAAATAATGTTTTCTTTTAACTGACATTTAACTTCAATTATTTAAAACTTTTCATCTTCTAGCTTTTCGACTTTAGCACTGAACATAGTGAAAGTCCTGATATGAACATAATGGGACTTTAAGTTAAGCAGCATGAAATAAAATCCACCTTCCTTTTTCTTTTCCATTCTATCGAAAGGTATTAAACCGTGTTCTCATATGCAATAGTTATCGTTCTTTGCTCAACAAAGGTCAGTGGGGAAGAAATGTAACGGGGTTTTATGTGTGTGTGTTTTAATTTTGCATTGACATCTTTCACAAATTCTTTGACAAATTATTATATTTTGAATACATGTTGTAGTACACTGGCTAAACGACTCCAGGGATCATCCCAACAGCCGAAGCACTTGAACATGATACAAATGCATTAGCTAGGAATGAGAGCTTTTGGTGGAAGGTGGCAGGAAAAATTAGAGAGCTTCTTCTTCTTCTTTCTGTGCACAACCGCCATCATCTTTTTGATGGTTCTGTTGTAGAACCTGACCTAACTGTTGTACAGCTGACTATGTATCTAACTCAAAAATCGAGATAGGAGGTTTTTGAATTTCACCGACGATATACCATACTAGAGTGTAAAGTGGCACAGTGGTAGCGCGTTCGCTTCGTGTCAAGTAAACCCGAGTTCGAACCTGGGTACAGGGGATTTTTCCTCTCACTTTGCCCTAGGCCTTGCGGTCTGAACGTGGAGTCTTTCGGATGAGACGATAAACCGAGGTCCCGTGTGCTCATGCACTTAGCACACGTTAAACCCAGTGGCAACGAAAAAGATGTCATTTGGTCAAAATTTACCCCACCCCCTTCCTTCCTTCCTCAGTCACAGAAAAATCGCATGCACAAAACAAAACACATTTTAAATTGGGTGGCGCGCCTCTGGCTGCGATGTGCTCTCCAGGTGGGAGCAACCCAAATTTCACAGAGACGCCTCTGTAACTATAATGTACCTAATCTAACCTAACCTAACTACATATAAATGATATGAATGCATAATGAATTTCCTGTGCGTTCTTCCAGCGGCCGGAGAAACAGGAGGACAGAGACAGGAGAACGGTCACCTTCTTCCACCGATCAATATGGCGATAAGAACACAAATCGAGGGAAGAGATTTGAAAGAAAGAGACTCAGAGGGCTTAAGTTGTGTGCTTGTAGTTATTCTATGGAACAACACCTTCTTCCACCAATCAATATGGCGATAAGAACACGAATCGAGGGAAGAGATTTGAAAGAAAGAGACTCAGAGTCAGAGGGGATAAATTGTGTGCTTGTAGTTATTCTGTGGAACAACGTTTTTCTTTCTGCACAAACAGCTGAATTATTTTCTCGCTCTCCCCGGTGTCAACCTAACCCGATGATGAATCATTGATAGAGTGATAAGTTGTCACTGCTGTGCCTTTTATGAAAGGTAAACAAATAGGAGGTACTGTGGAACATCCCTTATAAGACCTTCATAAATCATCCAAAATGAGGTCTTATAAGGGAGGGGTCTTATAAGGGAGGTAATTTTAATACTTACAAAGAAGGGCAATGTCTCAGAGAAGTAGGTCTTATGTGGGAGGGAGTCTTATAAGGGAGGTTCCACTGTACATAAAAAGGACCTGGGGAAGCGGAAACTCGCCGTTTCGAGTCCTAGACTCGTCATCCGGACTGCCTGAAGAAAATGTAATGGCAGATTTTGTTTCTGTTCGCTCGAAACGTTGACTTCCTACTTGCCTCAGGTACGTACTTTGTTCTACCTTCTATTTTTTAGCCAATGATGACAGACTCGTCGTGTGAAATTCGCCTTTCTTTTGTGTGGTGCAAAGGCGTGTGAAGGTGGGGGCGAAAGTGTGCGAGTATTCAGGCATGAGAATTGTCAGAGGATTAAGAATTTCTGACAGAGGATTGGCTTCTCTTGTCAGAGGTTTCGCCTTTTTATTCAGTGTTATCCATTGTGTTAAATAGCATTGTAAAGTGATTTCTCACTACATTGAGCCTTTTTGGTGGTGTATTTCAGTGTTGTCCCTCTTTAGTGTGGGGCCTTGATGGCCCTTTTACTGCGGTTTTCAGAGGATTGGACTTCAGACCATTCTGATGCCTGATTTTAAGGACCAGGGCCGAATTTGGTGCAGAAATTCTGACAGTGATAAAACGTGCATGTGTGGATTTAAAATGCAGGAAAATGAAAGTGGTGGCGTTGGGGATTGTATCATTCAAACGATTTTTGGGGCGATCATTTCCTTTGAACAGGTGGATTTAAAATGCCAGTGAATGAAAATTGGTGGTGGTGGCAGTTGATTCTTGTGCTGGTAATTTCCAATGAACGAGACTGAGTAAATGGATAATAATATATGAAGGTGAGAAAGTTGATGAATGTTTGGGAGTTTACATTTTTATTCAACTTGTGCTGAGCTTTTGACGGATGGGGAAATAGCGTTAATAAATGTGTTTTCGTGTTGTGCAAAGGATTTTAGATGGTGTTGGTGATTGATCTGTCGCTTGAAACTTTCATCACATTTTCAATGAACAATATTTGTGTGACTCTTTCATTGTACAAAGGATTCTATCTTCATTTCATTTTGTCGCAATTTCCAGCCAACAGAAGATTGTATGGAATCATCCTGCCTAGCACTCTATGTGATATATCTTCTACGTTTAGATCTGTTGTGTGTAGTGCCCAAAAACCACTCTAAATGGTGTTTGCAATGTATTTGTCATTCATGGGTTTTTCTGGTGAACTGGTGTGGATGTAAAGGGTTAAAGATGATAAAACAATGATGTTTCATGGTTGAATGAAACCTATATCAAATCTGAGCAATAGTATGTGTTGAGCTTTGGGGCATGGAATGCGTGTTAGCCTTGATTACAGTCTAATTTTGCTGTTTAGTACATGTGTATAAATGCATACATACATGGATAGTTTGATAGGATTTTTTCAATAAATGACACTGTGTGTGTGTGCAGTTATTGTCCATGTAGATACCATGTAAAAAATCAAAGACTTACATTCACACGTGTCCACTATCAATACATGATATAAAACTATTCCAAAATTGATGTCAAACAATGCAATCACCAGCTCTCACTCTCATTTTACTGTTATCATCAAGGGTTTTGTGTCTCAAGTGTTGCATCGTTTGTTTCACTTTTTGATGACTGAGGATCTTGCTTTGATGTTTTGTCAAGCGTATGAAGTATCCTTTCAAAAGTAGAGTCCTCCATTGAGAGCAGACAGTTTCAGAGAGTTTAGTTGTACATCATCTGACACTGTTTCACAACCTCCAACTTGTTTCTTCTCCTTTGTCCATCGCTCAGACAGTTTCCTGTTTATACGAGTGCAGATGCGTCATGCTGCCGTTATGCTCCAAACTAAGAAACAGTTATGTCCATCTTCGGCTGGAGAAAATCTTTTGTGTTTCTTGAAAAAAGGCAGGAGAATGGACCAGTAAGGCAGAAAGATAGTTGATGACGGTAAGTAAAGGGAAAAGGCAGAATCAAAGAGAGTGACAGATTAGAGGAAGCTACAAGGACAGAACTTCCAGAAGGTGGGGGAACTATTTGTACAAAAGACACCCCAGTATCCCCATGGGGGTGCCAGCTTGTTTAATGGTTACAACAATAATAATAATAATGTAAATTTATAGAGCGCTTCATCTCCAATGAAGGGGCTCTAAGCACTTTGCAAAATAATTAAGGAGAAACAGTAACAAGAAAACATAACAGTACATGTACATAATAAACAATGCAACAAAACAGCCCAAGCATCATTATTAAGGGGCCTTACTATATTACAGTAGACCTACTCGCACTATCATGCACGCACACACACACCATGTACACACACACGCTAACACAGACACAATAGCGACACACATTAAGGCGCACACATGCACAAGACATGCAGACTCACACACACACACAAACACACACACATCTCTCTCTGCTGGTTCCAGCTTTTATCTGGAAAGACATTGTCCTCGTCACTGCAGTTTGGCGATAATATCTGAAGTCACGGATTGTGTCGACACTTCCAAAACTTGTGTCCCAACCAAATGTCGTCTTAAGTGTCAAATGCCTTAGTATCGAAGCTCATCAAAACTCGCACCTATATGTGCACACTTTGTATTATGTGAAAATTACGATTTTAGCACAATGTTTGAATGCCTGTTTCTGTGGATTTTACATACAAGTTGAAGGGTTGTGATAATTATTATATATTTTCGATCGCAGACCAGTGCTTGATCACATTGTGACTTTTATCTAAATTCCGTGAGTCTTAGGCTTCTTGATTTTTTTGTCATGAAATGTGTTGTTTTCTTCCTGAAGGGGAAGGAGGCTAATGATTGTGAAGGGTATCACAGGGCTTTAAAAAAAACCATGCAGACAATTTCTTTGAATCTCCAACAGAAGATGCATTTATTTAGATTTGTTGATTTGTTTGTTGAGTCTTGATTTGTTTTTTTCAATCTCATTTATTGTGAATTTTTGTTCGGACAGTGTTTTATTTGTTTTTGTGTGTGAGTGTATGTGTTGTTATTTTGATAATGTCCTTCCAATAAAAGCAATATCAGACGTAAAATGTGTGCATGCTTTTTTGCTGTTTTTGTAATCCCACAATGTTCAGAAAATTAATTTAAAAGGATGGGTAACCCTACAACCTTATGCCAGCATGTCTGGAGAGATTGGTTGAAACCTATTGATTTGTTTTGTTTGGCAGTTATCAGTTATTGAACCCCCAATAAATTTTTTAACTTTCAACAAAAAGATCTTGGAGGTCAAGATGTAATCTTTTCTTTTCTTTTTTAAGCAAAAAATAATGGAATGGGGTGTACTTTTTTTTTAATTCTTCTTAATTTCATTTAAAAAGGTTGAGATTTCCTTTTTTCTGGAGAGATTAGTTATTCGTTTCATGGATCATTGTTTAGGCAAATGCTTTTGGTTTTGTTGATTTTGATGATGCATGTTAGAAGACGAAAGACTTGCAAGAAGAGGTCTTTCCTTCTGAAGGACAATGTCTTGTGAGAAGGAAAAAAAATCTTGTTCAGCGCATTGTTTTAGTCGCTGAGTGTAAAAAAAGAATGATTGCCATGATATATAAAATTGAGATGTCCTGTGAGACTAGAAATGTGCGGATATTCTGTTATACGCAGGGATTTCTGGTACAAAACGTAATCGTATTACGAAAATTAATCAAATGCCATGATGTGAAAAGAAGAATTCCGTGCGCAAAGAGGAATGTCTAGTCTGATGCTTGGGGTAGTTTGGTTGCTGATGGAGAAAAAGTACATTTGTGTTTGTTTTAATTGTTAATTTTGTCAATCATCATCATCAGTACTATTTGTTTTACAACTGTATCAAAGTGTGCATGAGGAATGAAATAAGGATCAAAGTTTTTTGTTTGTTTTTTTGTTTTTATCAGAACGTCAGAAATGTGAAGAAGGATGAAAACACAAAATGTGATTGTTTAGAATTTACTGGATTGGGGGATTTTTCTATCAGCTGTATGAGACTAATTCAAGTTTGTTTTTGTTTTTTGGCAGGATGCACTATCAGAATTGTACTATGATTTGTGTGAAGCTCTTAGAATATGATTAAATATTCACATGAGACTTATGTAATGTTGACATGTATAGGAATGTTAGAATGTCATAATGTATCATGAGGTATCACAGTTGTACAAAATGTTAATGGCATGGTATAGCACAATCGTTTATGTCCTGAAAAAAAGTATATGTGTATGAATATTCATTTTGATTAATATTCATGAGGTCTGATAAATGATCTCTCTTCCCGGCTGCATTCCAAAATCGTTGCATGTTGTTTTGGGGGGACATGCGCTGAAATCTCATCTCTCGTTTCCAATTGTCTCGCCCTGCCTTTGTCTCATGTTTGGATTGTCCTCTGTCTGTTGTGTTGTTGTTGTTGTTGTTTACATCGACATAGATTGGTTGCCCTAGATGATTATTTATTGATTTTGTGTGTGTGTGTGTCAAGAATTAATAAAAGCAATCCTTGACTTCGACTTTGAATCGATCTCATTTGACTTTGGCTGAGTGTGTGTTGCTACGTGAGAGGTAAGAGAGAAATGTGTCAGCTTGCAAATTCACATTATGTTGTGAAAGTGTGTGTTCCCAGTAAAGTGTTGTTGTCGTACCCTGGCTTAAAGACTCCAGGGATTATCCCATCAGCCGAAGCACTTGAACACTATGGTACAAATGCACCAGCTAGGGATGAGAACAGTGTGTGTGTGACCGTTTTTGCTTACCCCACCACTGTGGGCAGCCACACTCCGACTTCGGAGGATTTTGGATACTGATGATGTCATGGCTAGGAACTTGTCATGGCTAAAGACAATCCCTGCATAACTATGCAGAGCGTAACAACATTTTGATGTAGCCTTGGTGTTCTAGCCTATGTCAATTGGTGGTCTGACACAGCCTTAAACCATGGTGAATATGTCATATCCCTGTGTGTGTGCCTGTCTGTCGTTTCCGACTATTGACTGCCAGATAGCAGAAAGGGCAGCTGCTATTCCAGCGGGCTGGGCTGCAATTTATTTATAGTGGAGATGCCTTGCCCAGGGTACATCCACACTCGGTCAAAGGGATTTGAGGACAGCTGGCGTTGAGGAAGATCCCCAAAGGCCTCTTTGGCTGCAACACTAGAGCCAGAGCAAATGCCCCCTAGTTTGAGAGTCATAGTCTTCTACGAGAGACTAAGCTGTCCTGTGATGCTCCTGTTCAAAATCTGCACTGCTTCAGCTTCTGGGATTACTTGGCCTTTGTGGACCTTCTTCGCTGCTAGATTTTATTAGGCCTTTAATGGGTGTGAGAGTGGAGATGTGGCATCTCAGCAATAAACGAGTCTTAGCCCATCTTTACAAAATGGCACTTTCCTGCTGTGCTACCTAAAGGTCGTGGTCTTAGACAACTAAATTATTTGCCAGAAATACAAGAAGAGTGCTTTCTGGAGGTTTGGAAAAGGAGGGTGTGGAAGGTGAAATATAGGATTTGCCATATTTTGTACACAATGTGCATGTGTGTGCGTGCATACACACACGCATGCACAGGCATGTAGAAAAAGGCTCACACATACCCACACACCACCCATGTACAAGCATGCAGAAATGCTCACACATACCCACACACCACCCCTGTTCAAGCATGTAGAAAATGCTCACACATACCCACACACCACCCCTGTTCAAGCATGTAGAAAATGCTCACACATACCCACACACCACCCATGTAGAAATGCTCACACATACCCACACACCACCCCTGTTCAAGCATGTAGAAAATGCTCACACATACCCACACACCACCCATGTACAAGCATGCAGAAATGCTCACACATACCCACACACCACCCCTGTTCAAGCATGTAGAAAATGCTCACACATACCCACACACCACCCATGTTCAAGCATGTAGAAATGCTCACACATACCCACACACCACCCATGCATTCAAGCATAAATGGAAAATAGGCTATTTTGTTTACCTTTTGCCCTCAAATATGTTTTTTTCATTTTTATTAGGTTTGGCTTCATTCACTGATGACTACTACAGGCATCCATGTAGAAATGCTTAAATCATACCCACACACCACATTTTGTTTTCAAACATCTAGAAATGCTCACACATAATGACACACCATTAACTGCTTCAATCGGGTAGGTTATGCTGCATTTATTACTCTGTTACCCAGTTTTGTGCTAGTCATGTAGTAAATGCTCACTTACATATGGCCACGGGTTCTATCACACCACCCATGAGTCAGTAGCATGTAGAATAATCGTATAAATGCTCACACATACCCATCATACCACCCCATGTTCAAGCATGTAGGTATGCTCACACATACCCTCACACCACCCATGTTACAAGCAATGTAGTAAACCTGCTCACACATACCCTCTAGCACCACCCATGTGTTTTTCAAGCATGTAGGAAATGCTCACACATACCCACCACAGCACTTAAATGTTTATAGCATTTGTTAGTAATAATGCTAACACATACCCACACATCCACCCATGTAATACAAGCATGTATGTGAGGCTCACACATACCCGGGTCCACAAACACCCAAGATGTTCTCAACATGTAGTAAATGCAGCACCCGTTTATCTTCATTATTTTTCATATAATATGTATGCTTGGGAAATGCTCACAGGTGCATAACCTTACACACTATTAAATTTCCAGCCAAGTATCAGCCCATGTAACTAAGTGCTCAATGCACATTTGAACCTTTTTCTTGATTCATCATTGTTTTCTACAAGCATTGTAGAAAGTGTCATCAGCAAATACTTCATATTACAGTCTACCAAGTTGGTAAATCAAGCATGTACAGGAAAGTGGGCCCAGGACACTACCCTGTGGGACCCCACTAGTGACATCTACCTTTTTAGAACTAAATCCATTTATAGTTACATATTGTGTGCTCGCTCAACATATCCCTGATCCACCCCACAGTCTTCCCCCACGCCATAGCATGTAGCTTCAAAATGCTGGAATGTAAACACATCGAACGCATGTTCAAGCATGTAGAAAATGTTCACACATACCCACACACCACCCATGTTCAAGCATGTAGAAATGCTCACACATACCCTCACACCACCCATGTTCAAGCATGTATAAAATGCTCACACATACCCACACACCACCCATGTTCAAGCATGTAGAAATGCTCACACATACCCTCACACCACCCATGTTCAAGCATGTAGAAATGCTCACACCACCCATGTTCAAGCATGTAGAAATGCTCACACATACCCTCACACCACCCATGTTCAAGCATGTAGAAATGCTCACACATACCCACACACCACCCTTGTTCAAGCATGTATAAAATGCTCACACCACCCATGTACAAGCATGTAGAAATGCTCACACACACCACGCATGCAGACCTTTTGCAAGGGGGGCACACACATTCTCTCTCTCTCTCTCTCTCTCTCTCTCTCTCTCTCTCTCTCTCTCTCTCTCTCTCTCTCTCTCTCTCTCTCTCTCGTGGAGTGCGTGCGCACATATAATTATACACACATAACTAACACCACAACCACCGGGTTTATGTCCACGTTTCTATATGTCCGCGTGTCTATATGTCCGCGTGTCTATATGTCCGCGTGCCTATATGTCCATGTGACATGTTCTGTACAAGATTTTTGTATCTTCTACAGTGTAGATGACCAGTGGTCAGTGACAATGACCAGTGGTCACTTTGACTTAAAAACAAAATGTTGATTCTTAGCAGCTATTTCCTGTCACCAGATAATGTATGCACTTGTATAATGCAAATTGTAACTCAAAGTGACCATTGGCCATTGTCAGAGAGAGAGAAAATAGAGATTTTACACCTTCTGGACCAAAAGGCCATTTGAGGCATTTGGAATTATAGAGATACTAACGGAAAAGATGATTTTAATAGAGGTACAGATGTTTTTAGTTCGTATAGGTTTAAAGAAAGTTTGAAGAACAAGCAAAGTTGTATAAAAGGTCTGGACTATTTAGAGATAAAAGTATTTGTTTTAAAAGATATTTAGCAGTTTGCTTCAACTTATTTGGCAGATCGAGGACATTTAAGATGAGACGGACGCTAAACATTAATACTTGTCTCATGGGCAAAATTTGACTGAAATTTGCTTCATTTCATGAGATAATTGGCATGGGCTTCTTACCCGCCCATGGGCTTTTTACCCCGTCTTACCCTATAGAACTTGCAAACTGTGACGTAAAAATATACATAACATCAATTCCAGAATGACGCACTGCGTTCTACATGCTGTGTGTCTCCTCAAAAGCGAGCTGGGGATTTACCTGATGGCAGAGTAACTTCCCCTGTTTGACCGATTGCAGGATAAGATAACTCCTACACACCATGAAATTACTCCCCTTAATTATTTATGAACCATTCCTATTCGTACCACCTGGTTTCCTAGCAAACGGTAGAAGATGGAGGGCTAATAATTGTGTGTAAAGTTTGGACAATGATGGCACGGTTTGTCAGTTTTCACTAGTTTTAACCCTTTCACCGCCAAAGTCGCATTTTAGCACCACATTGATTTAACACCTATGTCACTAAAAGGCATCAAATTGGGGTCTATTATCCAAAGTATATCAATAAATTTATACAACTTGTGGCGGTGCCATAGCCGATGAGGTTTAAGTTTTAACCGAGGCGTGGTCACCGCTACAGCTATCTGTATTAATTTTAAAAATCGGGACTTTACTGGTTTCGTACTGCCTCCGGGCATTGCCTCCAGTATTGTTCCCACCATATTTGTATTTACAAATGTCCCATATTTGTCTGATTCAGACCAAGAGGACGTAAAACTCCATTTTCTCCTCCTCTATTATCCAAAGACTATTGTCTTAGTTTTGGGAAGTAAGGATAGACCTTATTTTATATCTGTCACAGAACAATCCCCAATACTGCAGATGGATTTTGTTCTATACCCAGGTCAATTTAATGGGAATGTTTGGCTGAAATATGGCTGGCGGTGAAAGGGCTAAAGATAAATTTTTGTTTTATAATAATCGTTTTAAGCGAATTTCTATAGCATACAAATAACTATCGTAACAGGGTATAATGTAGTTTCCATGAGAAATTGCCACCACCCCCCACCCCACCCCCCCGCAGGTGGTAATAAAATACCCCCCAACCTGATGGACTATGTTTGTCTGCCTGTCTGTCTGTCTGTCTGTCTGCCTCTCTCTGTCTGTCTGTCTGTCTGTCTGCCTCTCTGCCTGTCTGTCTGTCTGTCTGTCTGTCTCACGTTTGTACTCACTCAGTTTTTAATGATGTTTATTTTCTCTTTATCGTTCCTGTTTGTTTCGATATGATTGTCTCTTTGGTGCCTTGGAATGAGGCTGTGTCAGACCAGTTGACATAAGCTAGAACACCAAGGCTACATCAAAATGTTGTTATGCTCTGCATAGTTATGCGGGGATTGTCTTTAGCCATGACAAGCTCCTACCATAACATCATCAGTCTAAAACCCTCCAAAGTCGGAGTGTGGCTGATCACGTGGCGGGGTAATCAAAAACGGTCACACACGTAATGTTCTCATCCCTAGCTGGTGCATTTGTACCATAGTGTTCAAGTGCTTTGGCTGTTGGGATGATCCCTGGAGTCTTTAAGCCAGGGTAAGACAAACAAAAATGGTCTCTTTGTTTGTTTCTTTGTTCTTTAGGGTTGTTGTTTTTTGGAGGGGGGTAGGACTGGATGAAAAAATGCATTATTTTTGCTTAATCTACTATCCTCGTTAAAGAAAATTATTCAATGAGCAACTTAGGACGCGCATTTTACAGCCAGGGGGCAGTCAAACCAGTAGGGGCTTAGCGCCCAACTCTCTCTCTCTCTCTCACTACGCCCAACTAAGAATATCGCGCGCTACTCTCCCTCTTTCTTTCTCTCACTACGCCCAACTAAGAATATCGCGCGCTAAGCCCCTACTGGTTTGACTGCCCCCCTGGCGGTCAAATCATCGTCCTAAGTTGACCATTCAAATTATTCACTTCACACACACACGCATGCTGGCACGCACGCGCGCGCACACGCACACGCACGCACACACACACACACACACACACACACATACACACACACGCACACGCGCACACACATCCCTAACTTGCCAACTTACCACAAAATCACAGCCACAAACCTACAACAGTAGGGGAAGACGGGGTAAAAAGCGCATGGGCGGGTAAGAAGCCCACCCCAATTATTTCATGAAATAAAGAAAATTTCAGTCAAATTTGCCCATGAGACGAATGCTAGACATTAACGCTCGTCTCATGGGCAAAATGAGACTGAAATTTGCTTCATTTCATGAGATAATTGAGGTGGGCTTCTTACCCGCCCATGCGCTTTTTACCCCGTCTTCCCCTATGTATGTACTAGAAAGGTGTGTGGTACTTTTTTTTACACAACTGAGAGGTGGTAGTGACGCCAAAACGCTGAACAGGTGCACGGTACACCGACTTCCCCCCTACGGCTAATTTCACCCCCCGGACAATTTCACCCCTCCTTCCACCCATTACCTCAGCAAAGCCAAACGCCAGTGACCTCCCTTGACTCTCATCCAACTGGAAGAAAGTCGTCTGCCACTCTTTTTCTTTTCCTTTTTTCTCTGTTCCTTCTCGCTTTGCTTCCTTCGTCGGTCGGTGTCTTTGGTGTGAGATTCGCGAGGTTGTGCACATAGTGTAGTGACGTAAAAACGGCCAATTGACGTCATAGTCAGGGCGTGCGACCTGAACGGTTGCCAAGTCGTTGGGTGTCTGTGACGCAAGCGATGTTATGGGGTGGTGTTATTGTTGTTTGCACGCTAGGCTAAACTGCCGAACTAACCGCCCATTTGGCATTTTATGTTTCTGGCAAATGCTACACTGCTGACAGATGAAAAGTTAGAGCCCATGGGGATACCGGGGAGTCTTTCGAATAAATAGTTCCCCCACCTTCTGGAAGTTCTGTGCTTGTAACCCTCCTCTAATCTGCCACTCTCTTTGACTCTTGCCTTTTCCCTTTGCTTACTGTCATCTACTGTCTTTCTGACTTATTGCCCGGCCATTCTCTTGCTTTTTTCCCCCAGAAAAATCTTCCAAATAATTGTTCTCTTTTGAGCTCCTCCGAAATCGGAATGTGTTGTACTATATTACAGACTAGTAAAAGCTGAAAACCGGACATATTACCTTACCCATTATGGCCATATGGCCTGGGAACGCAGAAGAAGAAGTAGCAGTAGAACTAGGAGGAGGGGGGGGGGGGGGGGGGGGGGGGTAGAGAAAGGGGGTTTCCAGTACTATGCTCAGTAATTGTAGTTGGGTAGTACACTGTAGTAGTACAGGGGTGGACCAACAGTGAACTAATCTACGGATCTGACCTGGTACTGCAGTACCTCCAGGATCTGCTCAGAGCATTGAATGATGGTTGGTTGATGGTTCGTCCCATATGTGCTGTTTTGCAGCCGGGTGGACGTAAAACCTTTCATCAGGGGCGGACCAAATGATTCGTAAGGGGGGTGGGGGGCTCCACGGGGGGGTGTCCAGGGAGGTGCAAATGTCCGGGGTTAAGGTGTTGTGGCCTTGACAATGTGGCAAAGCCCCCGGGAAATGTTCCAATTTAGTGAATATTAAAGCAAAGGTTGAGACATTTTCTTACTTTTACCCTTAAATAAGGTACATGCTTGGGGCAAGGGGGGGGGGTGGATCCGCCGGAAACCCAAGAAACCCCCCTCAGATCAGGATATGAGAAGGTATACATTGTTCAAACTTTGCACACATTTAGATGTCTATGCAAGCTTTCAAACACTAATGATTTGAATAATTAAATACTTAAAACAACACTGTAAACAGATAACAAACAGATAACATTTTAGATTAGTGGGTTAGAGAGTCTTCAACAGGCAACATGAGTTAAGAAACTCATCAACACTGAAAGCCTCGATAGCTCATTGGTAGAGTGTCTGTCTGTCATGCCAATGGTTCCGGGTACGATTCTCGGCACGGGCACCTTTTATTTATTTCTTTTTTTTAGTTGTATCCATTTCTATAATTATTTTACACTCAAGGCGCTTCCATTCACTGATACACCCGCAGTCACACAAGACATTAGTACCCAATCATTCACCCAGGTACCCAGATCAAGAAGGAAAAATGTACAAACCGAATGAGCTTTGAAAGTCATGAATGTTGAGCTTAGCTTTGAAAGTAGAGATAGTTGGTTCTGACACGGAACAAATTGTGTCTTCCCCCCTTGGGTCAGTACCTCTTATTCAATCGTATATTCTCTTCTCTCTCTTGTCTTTGTCTGTACCTTCTCATCTTTTCCTCTCTCTCTCTCTCTCTCTCTCTCTCTCTCTCTCTCTCTCTCTCTCTCTCTCTCTCTCTCTCTCTCTCTCTCTCTCTCTCTCTCTCTCTCTCTCTCTCTCTCTCTCTCTCTCTCTCTCTCTCTCTCTCTCTCTCTCTCTCTCTCTCTCCTCTCTCTATCTATCTATCTCTCTCTCTCTCTCTCCACTCTCTATCTCTCTCCCCTCTCTCTCCCCCCCCCCTCCCCTTCTGTCTCCTTTTTTTAATTCTTTAAGCTCCCCCCCCCCCTCTCTCTCTCTCTCTCCTTCTCTCTTCCCTTTCCTCTCCATCTCTCCTTCTCGGTAAAGGTCAAGATGTGCCAACCCCCCCCCCCCCCCCTACATTTCTCGGTTAATTCTATTTTTCCGTCTTTGCCTTTCTTACCATACATAAAGCTGTATTTTAGGAACATTTTCACCAAATTATCTTTTTGGAATACTAACCCTAACCCTAGCCCTAACCCTAGCCCTAACCCTAGCCCTAACCCTAACCCTACCCCTACCCCCCACCCTACCCCCTACCCATTCATTATTTGGGCGTGGTTGAGAAATTGACTGAGGGATCAGGGAAGGGGGGTGTTGGTCAATGTTTGATGTATACTTTTTGTTCATTGTGTTTACTATTCATTTTTAGTGTTTTCTGTAAAGCGCTTAGAGCTTAAAGATTAGGCGCTATAAAAGTTGTCTTAATAAATAAATAAATAAATAACACGGAAAAACGCAACGAACCACAACTGTGACAAATCGCGGTGTACTGCAGTACATAGTGGGGGGTAGGGTTAGGAACAAATAAACAATATTACTTTTAAGAATAATTTGATATGAGAAAAACGATGTCAATTCGGTTGTTTGTTTCCCTTCTGTTTGTTCACTGTTGGTGTAATTTGGGTTGTATACCATTAGTAATGGGAGTGTGACTGATTCTGGAAGTCTTGATAAAGATTGATAAATCGAAATGTTGACAAATGTGGAGCTTTTTGTTTTGCTTCTTCCCCCCTCAGATCTGTCACGGAACAAATTGGTAAGCCTTGAATGGAATTTTGGTTGGTTGGTTGGCTTACCCTAGCTAAAAGACTCCAGGGATCATCCCAACAGCGAGAAGCACTTGAACACTAAGGTACAAATGCATCAGCTAGGGATGAGAACATTACGTGTGTGACCGTTTTTTATTACCCCGCCATGTGGGCAGCCACACTCCGTCTTCGGGGGATTTTAGACTGATGATGTTATGCTGGGAGCTTGTCATGGCTTAAGACAATCCCCGCACAACCATTCAGAGCATAACAACATTTTGATGTAGCCTTGGCGTTCTAGCTTATGTCAACTGGTCTGACACAGCCTCATGCTAAGGCATGGAATTTTGGTTAATCAAAGATTGAAATAGTGAGGCTAAGGCCGTGTACACACATAAGCGGATATTCCATGCGGAAACCCGTGCGCAATCCATAAAAACAAGTGAAACAAAGAAGGGGAAAGATTTGCGCACGTGTCCGAATTTCCTCTATAATCATGCGTGCACTTTTATCCTTCTTTCTTCCACTTATTTAGGGTTTTCCGTACGGAACTTACGCCTCTAATGTGAACCCGGCCGGCTATGAGAGGAGGTAACGAAATTCTGATATGTAGTGTGAGGGTCATAAAGGCAAGCTTGGAACATCCTTTTTTTTTGTTAGGATCATGCTTCGTTTGCTCCCCCTTGGCTCTGATCCACGCATTGCTATGAGGTTAGTATTGTAATCGACTTGTTGGTGGAGGGGGTTTAATTAAAGAGAGTTATCTGCTCAATGTTGTTGTCTCCTCTCTTACTCTTAGCCTCACTATTTCAATCTATGTACATGGGGTTTAATTAAAGAGAGTTATCTGCTCAATGTTGTTGTCTCCTCTCTTACTCTTATCCTCACTATTTCAATCTGTGTGCATAATATTGATCTTGACCTTGATTTTTTTTTTTAAAGAAAAGAAGTTACACCTATCAGTTTACAGTAAGGGATAATAAGAAAGAGCGGGGAGGGTATGTCAGCATTTTAAAGACACGAGCATGACACAATGACATTGACCTTGTTCGTCATTGATCAAAGCTCTCCACAAGAGGTCAAACTTTTGTTCTATCTTATCAAAGACCAACCAGGATGCTTGTAGACCTTGACTCATAAGTCAATGAACTGGACACGTGATGCAGATAACTGACATTTCAGTACGTTTGAAACAATACACGAACTGTCGTCAGTCGAGTGCCGGTTCCTTTTTACTTCCCCTATTCATAGTTCAAGGTCAAAGGTCAAGGTTACAGCAGCTTCAGGTAATATGCCACCATACAAAATTTGAAGTGATTCGGCCTAATATAGATTCGCTCCGCTTGGACTGCTGGTCTCGGATTCTGCGACCTGAACAAGTCGGGGTGTAGCTGCGAATTGGGATTTGGAATGAGCGGCGTGGGAGCAACGCCACTGTACGACCCAGAAGATGGGACAGTTACAAAATTAAATTGAATGATTATGTGCAGCGGTTCAGCCACAGCTGTTTTGGTAGGAACATTTAGTTTATCTATATTTTCATAAGTTTTTTCAAGCAAACTTTAGTTAACTATAAGTAACTTTTCATAAATAACAGGCGAGAATATGTTGTAGTATGTGACAAGATTACTTATAGTCAGTGGAGATCGCTAGATTTTCACTCATAGGCAATCTTATTTATGTTTGTGATACTAAGTATATTATTTCTACTAGATATGTTGATTGATACTGCTCACAAAAATAAGTTTTTACCATAAATCTGAGGGAAGAAATATATTTAAAATACTATGTAGAGCATACAGCCAAAATATCTTCACAGACAAAAGCTTGGTACAGTTTTTATCTAAGATTTCTAGATTCAGGCTTTTAACTAAATAGCTTGATTTTGTGTGGGACGGAACAGCTGTGCAGCCCTTCAAGATAATTGGCAGACGGACAAACAAAACTGCAAATAAATGAACACGAACACAGCCAGTGCCGAAATGTTGCTTGTTGTAGAGTCATGTCATATTTTGTAATGGGGATGTGTGTTAAGAACTTTCGCGATTAAACTTAATTAAACTTAAGCACTTTGTTACAGTTATAAACAGTTCTTTTCGATGATTTGTATGGACAAAATGTAACATGTTTTGGTTTTTTTTGTAATAATGGTATAGGTATATTTGTCCTAGTTATTTCCTTGTCGTTCATAATATAGACATCACTCTGTTTTGATGTTCGATTGTTTAACTATGTGTGTACTTTGTTTTATATTTCTGTGCCCCAAGTGGGTATGAAATAAAACATTTGCCTTGCCTTGCCTTGCCTTGCCTTGCCTTGCCTTGCCTTGCCTTGCCTTGCCATGCCATGCCATGCCTTGCCTTGCCTTGCCATGCCACACATTTGTCCTCTCCCGGATGCCATGACCTACAATAAGTCTCAGGGAGCCAAGGCTATGTATGACCTTGTTTGTGGAGCAGCCTAGGATTAGTTTCATAAAACTGAAAGAAGCAGACTTTGAGATTGAGGGTCGTAAACACGAGTGTGTGTGTGTGTGTGTGTGTGTGTGTGTGTGTGTGTGTGTGTGTGTGTGTGTGTGTGTGTGTGTGTGTGTGTGTGTGTGTGTGTGTGTGTGTGTGTGTGTGTGTGTGTGTGACAAATCTACATGTTTGCCTGTGATTCAATTCATAGTGTATAATGTTGAGTCAGGTGAATTTTCTCCGGAGAATATTGAACCCGAGAGACAATATTATGTGGGTTGGTGTCTCTTCTTCACATAGTGTATAATGTTGAGTTAGGTGAATTTTCTCCGGAGAATATTGAACCCGAGAGACGATATTATGTGGGCTGGTGTCTCTTCTTCACATAGTGTATAATGTTGAGTTAGGTGAATTTTCTCTTTACTCAGACAATGTGGCGGTACCATAGCCGATGAGGTTTAACCGAGGCATGGTTACCGCTACACCTATCTATATTGTTAAAAACTCGGGACTTTACTGGTGTTGCACTGCCTGCGGGCATTGCAGCCAGCATTGTTCCCACCATCTTTGTATTTACAAATGTCCCATATGTGTCTATGACCGAGAGGACGTAAAACATCATCAATTTTCTCCGGAGAATACTGAACCCGAGAGACAATATTATGTGGGTTGAGTTTTCTCGAAAACACCCTCACATGAACGGGTAGGACAATAGGTCCAATCTGTCACAGCAGTAAGTTATAAATAATAGGCCTAGTTAAGAGCCCAAGCACATTCGTTGGCTGCCAAGGTGTCAATCAGGTGAAGGTTATTGCTGCCATGTGTCACTGACACCCCCTCCCCCCCACCCCAACCCCTCCCACGCGAATAGACGATTTTCACACACAAAACTAGGGGAGAGCACTTCGTGAAAATTAGAGTTGTTTACCTCCATTACTCGGTCAAATACCCTAGCGACAATGCAACAATGGCGTCGAAGCTTGAAACCGCAGGATGCGAGTCAGCGACTTGCAAACATTTTGTAGAAAAATAAGGGGTAGCCAGTTGCTACAAAGTGATAGAACTTGCAAACTGTGAAGTAAAAATATAAATGACATCAAATTCAGAATGACGCACTGCGTTCTACATGCTGTGTGTCTCCTCAAACACACGAAGCGAAGCCTGGGGATTTACCTAATGGTACAGTAACTTCCCCTGTTTGACCGATTGAATTAGGCAAGATAACTCCTACACACCATGAAATTACTCCCCTTAGTTATTTCCGAACAATTCATATTAGCTATTGTTTCAATGTAAGGGGGAGGGGGGGGGGGGACAAAACAGAGAGGGAATGACAGACAGAGAGGAACACATACAAAGACAGACAGACCGACATATATCGTAAAGGGGGTGGAAAGTTCCATTATTTAGGGCTTATACAAAATAATCATAAGTGACCTTCACTAACCTCCTAACTCCAGAACCATACAAATGTTTGAGTAATGTTTGGTGGTGGTTGTTTTTTCAGTTTTGTGGTATTTCTGTCATGTTGTTGCGCCTAACATGAATTTCTCATTTTGTGATAATAAAGTATACTTGAACTTGAACTTGAACCTGTTATTGGCTGCCAGTACGTCAACTCGTTATTCCCACCCTCCTCCGCCACCCCCCACGCTAATTAGGTAGCTTTGAATGTAGGGGAATGACCCCCCCCCCCCCCCCCCCCCCCCCCCCCCCTCTCTCTCTCTCTTGATTGGAAGACTAGGCGTTGCCTAAAATCTTTATCCTTGAAAAATAAAGTTCAAGTTTTCAAGTCTTCAAGTATTTTCAAGTTTTCTCTCTCTCTCTCTCTCTCTCTCTCTCTCTCTCTCTCTCTCTCTCTCTCTCTCTCTCTCTCTCTCTCTCTCTCACACACACACACACACACACACACACACACACACACACACACACACACACACACACACACACACACACACACACACACACACACACACACACACAAAACATACACACAAAAGGAACCCTTACAAAACGTGATGATTAAGAGCGGTGTCATCAATTATACAGGATTGCTTTCAGGGACTGAACAGATAAGAAGATCAATTATCTACTGATTTCCGTGTTGCTAATCGCAGGACAAATATGCTAAAAGAGACTACGTGATTGGGATAGAAAGAAAGAATGAAAGAAAGAAAACTAGTTAAAGCGACAGCATTGGAGTTTCAGGGATAGATAAGACAGGCAGCGTGTTCTAGAGGCAAAAAAAAAGTTAAACTGATGACAGAAAATGTTTAGGCCTACGCATTTTGGAAAAACAAACAAACAAACAAACAAACAAACTCACCTAGGTCTACACTAAAAGGAAAAACAGCAGAAAAAGACACGACAGCAACAAAGTGCATTCTGTTGTGGTACCACCACCCCCTCCCCCCGCCCCCGGTCTTCTGGTAACAGCCCCCTCACCCCTCCCCTTCCCATTATAAGTCCAACAAACACGAACCTTGCATCCTTCATAACCCGCCATAAACCTACAAATAGTCACTCACGGGCGTTCGCACGTGCACATTATATGACCCCACAACCGTCCAAGTTAATAGGCTTTTTACGAGCATGACACGTCACGTTAATTATGTCACCCCCCACCCCCCCCCCCACCCCACCCCCCGAAAGCTTGTTTTGATTCTGCTGTGAGGATTAAGCTTATTCACCCGATAGTGTCCCCTGAGTTGTCTACTTTTTATTATGGCCCCAGCTGGTTTTAAAGGGGCACCCTGATGGGGGAATTTTTGTGCAAGAAAAACGTCGAGATCACCAGAAAGACAGCCTTTTCAAGGATCGGAACACTCACTTTGCTCTGGTTTCCTAGAAATCAAACCGTCAAAACGGCGATTCCTCCTTGGCGGTGTTGCCGGAGAGAGAGAAGCCATTTTGGACGGAGTGGGTGGAGGCCACTCAAAGTGGTTGAAGCTTTTTCTTCTTTGTAGTGCAGTAAAACAGAAATTGGAGCTATTTCCTTTCTTTATTTCCAAACTCCTTTTGGTAAACTGTGTAAAAACTGTATAAAAAGGCTTGTATTGTGGACATTTCGTGCACACGACTTGGTCTAACTCAGGCGGCCATTAGAAAAGAGAAGGCACAAATGGCTTCACTGAAAGAATCTGACTTCCAGCACCTACGTCAAGGATGAATCGCCGATTTGACGGTTTGATTTCTAGGAAACCAGAGCAAAGTGAGTGTTGCGATCTCTGTAAATGGTGTTTTCCTGGTGATCTCGACGTGCTTCTGGCAAAAACGTGTACGTCAGGGTGCCCCTTTAAGGACAGGAAGAAATACAGTCTCTTTGAAGTATTTCTGCAATAGACTGAATTAATGTGTTGGTCAGTCCAAAAGAAGAAAATGTCTTTAACACCCTCCGACCTGGAACAGAGCACATAATATGGAACTATATTTTTATATTATACAGATAGTGAGTCAATCCTGGAGGTACTGCAACAATAAGAAAACCCCTGCTATGTCCATGCTATCGGACCTGCAGATAGTATAAGAGACAAGTGCTAATCAGAAAAGCTGGGCCGGTGTGGCATTCTCGGCAAAATGGATTTCGATGGCTTGGAGTCAAAACGGACTATCTTTAGATCATCCGTTAATATATTATTGAACTTATTACGAAAACTAATAACTTGTATATAAAAAAAAGACTGTTGAAACATAAAAAGCATAACCCCTTTTTATATTTCTGCAGTCATTGTTTGATAAAAGTTATTAGTTTTTGTAATAATTCCAATAATACGTCAATGGACTATCTAAAAATAGTCCGTTTTGACTCCAAGCCATCGATTTGTTCTCAACATGTCTGCGCATGTGCGAAATCGATCATGACGCACACATTTTATCTTTTGTGTATTTGACACTAAATTGACCCTAAACCTATCCCTAACCCTAACCCTAAGGCCGGGTTCACATTAGACGCGTAAGTTCCGTACGGAAAACCCTAAATAAGTGGAAGAAAGAAGGATAAAAGTTTACGCATATAGGGGAAATTCGGACACGTGCTGCGTACGAATCAACCCAACTTGCGATCAGAATGTGACCCTGTCTGTAAGACATGATTCAGGTGGAACACTTCTGTCTACAAACAAAATAAATTATACTATTTTCAGTCCACTAAGCTCATGCAGACCCCGTCTACACGAATTACATAAAATGTCCGATACAAAAAATACAAATATTTCATGGAGATTCACCGTGCGCGGGGTACTTCAACAACTAGTGAACACAAGTTAGTAAGATTTCATATCGGATTCATTTAGACAGTAGAATTTCACGGGTGCCATGCCTCACAGAATGTCACAGTCGGTTCGTAGTTGGATTGATTCGTATGCAGCGGGTTTAACCCTTTCACCGCCAGCCATATTTCAGCGAAAAATTCCATTAAATTTACCTGGGTAAAAAACCATCTGCAGTAATGGGGATTCTTCTGTGACATATATAAAATAAGGTCTACCATTACTTCCCAAAACTAAGACAACACGGTGTTTGAATAATAGACCCCAATTTGATGCCTTTTATTGACATAGGTGTTAAATCACTGTGGTGCTAAAACGCTACTTTGGCGGTGAAAGGGTTAACAGTTTCCGCCAAGAGGATTTCCGGATTACTGAGGTAGGTCTGTGCGTGGATGTTTCGCAGAAGGCCCTCTAATTCCCAAGGCTACAGCAGTATCAAGTTGCTGTAATTTCGCTCCCAGTGTGAGACCTGAGACAGCATCGTTCACCAAAGTGTTATATCACATGAGTGAAAGTTAGGTTTTACGTCCACTTGCATGGTTGCAAAACAGCACATGCTGGGACGAATCATCAACCAACCATCATCATTCAGTGCTCGGAGCAGATCCTGGAGGCACCGTCTGATCCGAACAAAGATTTATAGACAATATTCAAGCTTACCTCATGTGTGTGTGTGTGTGTGTGCGTGTGCGTGCGTGCGTGCGCGCGTGTGCGTGTGCGTGCGTGTGTGCATGCGTGCGTGCGTGCGTGTGTGTGTGCAACAATAACAATACATTTCAGTATTCAGTTTATGCAGGCCTTTTAGCCCATATGAACATTTTGTAAACAATTTGCTGCATTATGTAGCATGTGTGTGTGTGTGTGTGTGTGCGTGTGCGTGCGTGCGTGCGTGCGAGTGTGTGTGTGTGTGTGTGTGTGTGTGTGTGTGTGTGTGTGTGTGTGTGTGTGTGTGTGTGTGTGTGTGTGTGTGTGTGTGTGTGTGTGCGTGCGTGCGTGTGCGCGTGTGCGTGCGTGCGTGCGTGTGTGTGTGTGTGTGTATGTGTGTGTGTGTGTGTGTGTGTGTGTGTGTGTGTGTGTGAACGACCTCTGTTCTTGTCACCAATGTGAGGAGAGGGGAAGGGGGCGGGGGAGTGCTCAGATGTTGCGTCTAGTGGGAAAACTAAACGTCGGATTTTGGGTTCAGAGCATTTTGAAACAAAGCCAAGAAGAGCGAGACGAGAGAAAGAAAAAACACAACAAAACAAGATGGCAACGGCATATAAACGTAGTCCCAGCTACCAGCAACACCCTACACACATTATACTCTCCCTCAGGCGCGAGCGCACACACACACTCACATACACACACACACATACATACACGCACACACACTCTCACACACACACACACGACACACACACACACACACACACACACACACACACACACACAGGGAGACCAATAACCATACCCCCCACCCCTCACACCCACTCACACTCACTAAACTCTCACTGTGCTATTGGCCCCTTCAAAATGTCACGGGCAGCATCTAGGCACCCTAAAGAATAATTCTGCCAAGTGTCGTTCATATTGGTTCAGTGGTTTAGGCGCTATGAAGGGGAACATAATGGTCACACACACACACATATACATACATACATAGGCTACATACCGATACATACATACATGTGTATCCTCTAACGTTTGTGTATGTGTGTTGGTGTATGTGGTCAGTCCGTGCACTCAGTTGCTATGGCTTATTGAATGAAATATGAATAATGAGTCGGTGTTTAAAAATGCGTGTGTGTGTGTGTGTGTGTGTGTGTGTGTGTGTGTGTGTGTGTCATGAGAGAGAGAGAGAGAGAGAGAGAGAGAGAGAGAGAGAGAGAGAGAGAGAGAGAGAGAGAGAGAGAGAGAGAGTTGCTTTGTATATATGCGTTGTTGCTGGTTTGTGTCATTCTTAAACACTAATTTTGTTGTCTAGTTGTTGATGAATATTCGATTATAAAACGCTGTGGGCTCATTTGAGGTAAACCGCTGTATAAATGAACTATTATTATCATTATTATTACTATTATTATTATTATTATTATAATTATTATTATTATTATTATTATTATTATTATTATTATTATTATTATTATTAGTAGTAGTAGTAGTAGTAGTAGTAGTAGTAGTAGTAGTAGTAGTAGTAGTAGTAGTAGTAGTATCATTGTTATTGTTATTATTATTATTAGTAGTAGTAGTAGTAGTAGTAGTATACATACATACATACATATGTTGAAAGGTAGAAAGGGGGGTAAGGGGGTGTTGCAGGGTTGTAGAGGAGGGGAAGGAACTTAGAGGTCTCTTTCTCTCCAATTAACCACAGGGCCACATGGAGTGGTTTATTTGGTGTTTATTTCAAGCTCAGCAGAACACACAGCCCAACAAGGAGGATCGCTCCCCAAAGGAGGATGTACAGGTAGTGATCGAGATAGCAGGTCAGAGAGACTGATTAATTATTTTGGCCTAGGGCTACAACTTATATAGCATACCCAACAAAGACTTTAAATGACCTGATTATCTATTGGTCAATTCTCCAACACATGTAAACTTTAACACCTTATAGTCAAAATTAAACTACCATTTTTGTCTAGTTCCTGATCAACAACATAAAGAGAACATTCCAACGTATATTCAATTATTATTTGCTGCAATTAAGTTAATTTAATAATGAAATTAATCATCAAGCCAGACTTCCTGTTTTTCTGATTGGTTGATCAGAAAAAGGATCTACTTCCTTATGTTTCTCATTGGTCGAATTTTACATATTACCACCTGAAATTGAATAACCACTTATTCCTTAGTCATTCATCCCAACCAGGGATGTACTATGGTGTACTTTTCGTGTCAAAATTTAACGAAAAGTTCACATTATAACATATACATACATACATACATACATACATACATACTGTACATACATACATACATACATACATACATACGGACAGCAGATAATCGCACAGCCCTCCCATCGTAATGTGGTCCCGTTCTTATCATGATGCAGAACTGGGGCCACAAACCGAAGAGATGGAAGCAGAAGACAGAGAGACCGATCGAGTAGAAAGTCAGGGCAGAAACAAGTAGGCCTAAAGGTAACCCTGAAACAGTGCTGGGTCCACTGAGACACGTGTGCCACACACAAACACAATGCACGCATGCACGCAGACAGACGCGATGATAGGCCTACACAAAAACTCGGGCTGGTCGCGGCTACTAAGCTTACCATGAAAGACGTGCTGTATTATACACACGCACGAACACACAGACAGTTGCACATAAGCATGTACACATCACTGACCAGTGCAAAATGTATGCACTTGCGCACCTGCGCGTGCGTGCGCGAGCGTGCTTACGCACGCGCGCGGCACACGCACACACTGCCACCCCTTCCCCACACTAACCCTAACTGTCTCACCTGACTGTCTGTTTATCTCCTTTGTCTGTCCCTGTCTGTCTCCTTTCAAGTGTCTGTCTGTCTATCTCCTTTGTCTCTGTTCATCTCCTTTGTCTGTCTGTGTGTCTGCCCCCCATCGTCGTCCCCCCCCCCCCCCCCCCCCAATGCACATATACACGCGCGCGCGCACACACCCATTGTATCTCAGTGTCTGTCTGCCTCCCCCTCTCACACTCCTCCCACATACTGACACAAACGCGCGAGCGCGCGCACGCACGAACACGCATGTACACACACGCGCACGCGCGCACACACACACAAACACATGCGCACACTCGTGACAAACCACGTGTCTGTAAAACTAAAACAACACACACGCTTCACTACCCAAGTGTGTCACTATCAAAGTTTACACACACCAGTTGAACATTATCCACCGATGCAAAGATCCCCAAATCTTCCAACCCTACCAGCGACACTTTTGAGTCCAAACATTAGCCTTTTATCTGGAGTCCAGCTGTGGCTGGATTGACTCGTGCGTGGACGAAGGTCATCGCACTTTGTCACCTGTGGTCACTCTGTCGGTCATCTTTGATGTTGCCGTCGTACGTGTCTAGTCAACTGTCACGGTCACTGACTGGCTTTGAAGTCGTCTCGGTAGGTAAAGCACTCGGAAAGTATAGTTTCCCTAAAGTTTTCTAAGAGAAAATGTCGCTATCGTTTCGTGTGAAGTTGGTAAGTTAGTAGGTAGGTACACACAATAGACTTTAACGTAATTTCTTCTTGGCTTTCTCTTTGTTTTCACTCTTTTCCCCTTGGTTTGACGTCAGAGAGAAAGAGAGAGAGGGGGAGAGGGGGGGGGGGGTACGTTCCGCGTGTGTATGTGTGTGTGTGAGAGAGAGAAGGGGGAGGAGACAGAAGTGCAGCTATATAATAATAGACGATTTTCGTAAATTAAAAAAACCGCTAGGGGAGAGCACTTCGTGAAAATTAGAGTTGTAAACCTCGACTTACTCGGTCAAAACCATAGCAGCCATGGCGGCATGGTGTCGAAGCTTGAAGCAGCAGGATGCGAGTCAGCGATAATAAACTTGCAAACTTTTTGAAAAATGAGGCGCGGCCAGTATCCACAAACTGACAGAACTTGCAAAATGTGACGTAAAAATATAACTTACATCAATTTTAGAATGACGCACGGTGTTCTAAGTGATCAGTAAGTCAGTCTACTCAAGCGGCACACGAGAGAGTTGGGGATCTACCTGATGGTAGAGTAATTTCTCCTGTTTGACCGATTGAATTAGGCAAGATCACCCCGACAGACCATGAAATTACTCCCCTTAATTATTTCGGAACAATTCCCATTATGCACTGTCAGTATTTATAGTGTGTGTGTGTATGTGTGTGAACGCGCGCGCGTCTATATTAGAGGACAATGTTCTGTCTATGAGAGACAGACTTAGAACGAGAGATCAGACTAGTGTCAAGATGGTTTCGCCAATTGAAACAAAAATTACTAACAAGTTTTAACTCTTCGCAGAACTCTATTTCATTGCCACAGCCTAAAATCCAAACATTTTTGAAACCATTGTCATAAAAAATATTCTTGATATAATAAAGTATGGGTCACCCATGTTGTGTGACCTTTTTGAGAGAGAGAGAGAGAGAGAGAGAGAGAGAGAGAGAGAGAGAGAGAGAGAGAGAGAGAGAGAGAGAGAGAGAGAGAGAGAGAGAGAGAGAGAGAGATGCATCCTATTCCTTGCGCGAAGTCTGGCGCGCGCGTGCGCGCACAACATAACAAGAAGATAACACATTGGAAGGCCGGCTGGAAGCAGTCCAGCGCAGGGCAGCTCGCTTTGTGCTCAACCAGTTCAGGCCAACGTCCAGCGTAAACAGCATGCTGGAGAACCTGGGCTGGGACTCTCTGGAGAGCAGACGGCAGAGGACCAGGCTCTCCATGCTGCACAAGATCAGCACCGGCGCTGTGCACTGCCCCAGCCTCCAATCCAAGCTGGAGTCTCATCCTCCTCGGCAGCGACATGGCCACAGCCTACAATTCAAAAGATTACAATGCCGCACTAAGTACCGATCAAATGCATTCCTCCCGAGGACCATCAGGGAGTGGAATGATCTGCGGCAGGACGACCTCTGCTCCTTCACTGCTATTACCCCCAGTGGGTCAGCGGTGCAAGGGAATCATCAATAAACCCATCAACCTCCCCCTCCTCTCCCCCACTCCCTCAACCCCTCCACACCCTGTTTCCAGGACGCAGCATCACGCTCAGACCCGAGCAGCGGGTGCGAGCTGGCTGGGTCACAAAAATTCGAACACCCCTATGCAGCAGCTTAATAGGAATTGTTCGGAAATAATTAAGGGGAGTAATTTCATGGTGTGTAGGAGTTATCTTGCCTAATTCAATCGCCGGGTCAAACAGGGGAAGTATCTCTTCTTGTAGGCCCTACTATTCTGTTAATTGTTGAAGATAATGGTGCTGTTGTTAACTTATTTCATGTTGTAATAGTTGTAACAGTGTTTTTCCTTGCTTTTCTTTCGATTTCGCCGCAAGGATGAGCCTATTGGCATTTATGTTCTTATTTGATTCATGTAATTTGTTTTCTCTTCATATATGTTTTCATTCGCAAAATTCTGCACACGCTGACACACGCACTCACCAGCATAATAAACACACCAACAGAATGAATACGTCAAAACACCACACACTAAGTCAGACAGAAACCCAGACATCTTTTTGTATCAGAAGAAAACACTAAAGTTACAACGCAAATGTCCATCGTAGTATTTCACTCAGCAAAGTCATAATAACGATTATATACCGATATTTTACCTCTTTCAGATAAGAGTCAGCTGATAATCAAACACGCAACGAAGAAGCGAGACGCCATGCATGCAGATCTGAATAATACTAACCATTTCACTGTAGCAAGAAAATCCCACTCATCCACAAATAATATAGTTCTCCAAGTTAGAAAGTCGTGAGCTATTTTGATCTTGCACAAGCCGCGATACATTATGAAAGAAAACTGATTATTAATAGAAACATGAACCTACTGGCATTTGCTGTATATAAAATATCTTTTTACACTGCAATCACAGGCCATAGTTATTGTCATTTCGCCAATGACGAACTTTCAATGATGACGTAATTTCAGTGATTGCGTAAGATCACTAAGATGACGTTTTGGGGCGTCCCGGTAAGGAGGCTCTATTTGCAGTGACTATACCTTGAGTATCTGGTTGTTATGCGCTATTTTTATCATTTGCAATTTCACTAACAGTAGCTCTTGACCAAAAAAATTTCAATGTAAAATGTTCTTCAAAAACAACCTTTTTTGGATTTATCGGGTTAAGGCATAGGGTTAGGAGTATGTTTGGGCTTTTTGTTTTGCTAAACATCACTTGATGCAAATAAGAAAATATGGTTTGAGTACTGCAGATAGTCGTGTGTGAGTGTACCTTGATGTGTGAGAATGCTATGTTAAGCCGTGAGATATATAACTGTGACGTCAAGTTTCTAATAGCAACGGTGTATTCTTATACCTTTTCTCACGCGCGTTTACACTAAGCCTATGGGTCAATATATGCAAATGATATCTCTGGTTATTGTTTTATATCTCACGCTGGCAGGCCTCTTTGGCACTACTTGTACATCGGTATATAAGCATAATCTATTCACTAACTCATAAGAAACAGGCAATGATAAATATATACTTTTTTATGCTATTTGGGGCTTATTTCAGTTACTAAAACGTATCTGGAGCAATTTCTGGGAAAAGATTGCTGATCTGCAGTATTCAATGGGATTTCGTGTTACAAAAACCAGTTAACTATATATTTAGTTGGTTTTCATGATAGAATGCCACTTAAGCAGTTAACTGACTTTATTTGACCGAAGCGGAAATCGATAATATCAGTTAACTAGTTAACTGGAATAAGAAAGTCCACTTAACTGGTATATTAAAGCAAGTTAAGTGGTTAATTGGTATTTTATCACTTTTGAGCCCCAAACATTAAAGCCAGTTAAGTAGTTAACTGGTATTTTATCATTTTTGAGCCCCATACTATTACTATTGGGCCCTTTATCAGATGGAAACCGACCCACTTTTTTTTATATAGACCAATGTGGCGGTACCATAGCCGATGAGGTTTAACCGAGGCATGGTTACCGCTACACCTATCTATATTGTTAAATTATTTAATATTAATAAATTTATTTATAATAATATTTTTTTTAATCTCGGGACTTTACTGGTGTTGTACTGCCTCCGGGCATTGCAGCCAGTATTGTTCCCAACATCTTTGTATTTACAAATGTCCCATATGTGTCTATGACCGAGAGGACGTAAAACATCATTTTCATCAACCTTTTTTTTTCTTCCTGGGGGTGCTAGAATGATCAATTTAATGATCGTGGGCCCCAAAGAAAAGAAGAAGAAAAAAGACACACCACAACACACACAACGTAGTTTAATCATAATTAATATCATATGGCATAACGTTGTTGGGTCCGATTGGGTAGACTTAGTAAGTGCCCCGCCTACTCTCGCATTCAACCACGCCTTCTATGTTTTTCCGCAGATTATTATAGCCTACCTAATATTTTCAGCTGTCCAATGATCATGAAGGACACTTTCAAAGTCACGCACAAACTCTATTTCACGGGTTTACATAATAACGGCTCGACATAAATATCGTGATGAAAATTATGCCTAGGGATTTGTGCCAAAATTGGAACCCGTAGCCTTCCCAAAATAACTCTCTCTGGAAAAAGACAGAAAGGTCACACGCGTGCTCAAGTGCCCGGATCACGACCGACAACCATTGTGTTTTGGTTTGCTTGCAGCTGTTCTGATCGCGAAACGGTTGAGAAGGAAAAAAATTCCAAGCGAGGTTTCTGAATTTTGCTGAAGCGCACAAGGTAAGAGAAATGTCGAACGATCTTTTGATGTTGCTATTAGTGCCATTTTTGTGTGTAAACAAATGGCTTTGCGTTTTGCAAAACCAGAATTAGAACATCGTTCTACGACTACTGTTCTAGAAAACACGAGTTCGCAGTCCATGACTGCGCAGTCTGAGACTCCAGTCTGGCACAGAAAGTGAGAAACAAGTAGGCCTAGCTTTGAGCTCGTAAGTCGATATGGCAGCAGCCGTGTCTGCTACGATATGATACTACTTTACTAGATACAGGGTTTAGGAGGCATTGTTAGTAGTTACGCAATTTATGGTCGACATAGTCATAGGCCTAGTGGTCACAGAAGCTGGGGTAACAGCACTCCTACACAAAGCTTGTGGTCCAGACAGGATTACACCACGTGTCCTGTACACTTACAGTCACTGTAAGTAGTAGTACTAGTACTAGTAGTAGTAGTAGTAGTAGTAGTAGGCCTAGTGGTGGTGATGAGGGCTTGATATATGGGCTTCGCGGCCCTTGTATGCCCTATCATTCTTCTTATGTCTTGCTTTTGTTTTCATATTTTATTGGTGGTTTGCAATAATTTTCCTACTCTACATTATATTATAGATATTATTACTAAATAAATTCTGACAAGTCAAATTCATCGAGAAGGGGCGTAATAAGGGCCGAGAGGCCTATGCATAGCCCTACATCACCTACCTACCTACCTACCTACCTACCTATTACTCATATATCCTCAAAAATAGGAATGGCCAATATTTTTATTATCAAATTCCTTATAATTTGTTTTGATAATTGATTCTTTATTCAGAAGATTTTTAAACATATTACTGCAGTCTTCCAGTCTTCCCTCACCTCAGGCTTGTCTGAAGTTTTATCGCCCTTAATTATCGAACGCCTTCGAAAAGTCCATGATGAAGACATCTGTTTGCTTGCTGCTCTCCAAATTGGTTGTCAGTTCCTCTGTAAACTCCAGGAGTTGTGTTTCACAGGATGGATCTTCCTTTCCTGAATCCATAATTTGTCCATGTTGATTCTCGTTCAGGATGCTTCTCAAGGTGCCTCATGACTGCTCCACGCCCTTGTATCTGTCTAGGTTTATTTTTGTTTTTGTTTTCCCCGCGCTGCATAATTCTTTAAACCCCAGTACATGTCAGTAATTGCTGGTTACGGAGGGTGGACATTATTGGCAGAAGAAAGAAGAAGGTTCTGTGCCAGCTGACTGGAGATCAGCATACTCTCACTCCCATCTTCAAGATCCCCCCCTCCCCTCCCCACCCTGCATTCCCACACCTAAAAACATGCTTCCCCCCACTCTCACCTCTTTTGTTTTAGTTTTGTTTGTTTGTTGCATGCAACAACATGTGCGGCCTTAGTTGCGGTCATGCATGTTGCGGTCATGCATGTCGCAGTCAAAATCGTCGCTCGTTCAAATTGGTCGCCCGCTTCTATGAGATTGAGAGTGTGTATTTGCGACATTGAGCATGAACCACAAATTTCACTCTTTCTTTACTTGAACCATTTTTCCGTACAGTACTCCAATCGTTCATAGTTCATAATTTGTGGTTCATGCTCAATGTCGCAAATACACACTCTCATAGTAGCGGGCGACCGATTTGAACGAGCGATGATTTTGACTGCGACAATGCATGTCCCCTAAATTTTAAATACATGCTCAGTCTTTTGCATGCATCATCCGGGGGCTTTTAACCCCGTAATGGTCATGCATGACACACTCTGCATGCATCATGTGGGCATTCAACTGGCGTACATGACTTAAAGCTCTTGTCTTTCCACTCTATCACGCTCCTCTTCCTCCCCTATTGGCATGTTTTGTTGTTGTTTTTTACCCACTGATTATTCTCTATCCTTGAATCAAATATGTAAATAAGTTACTAACTTCTTTCAATTTTGAATCTCATATGTGACCCAGCACCACGAAAGGTACATTAAGTGTCAAACTGACCATTCTGATAAAATTATACATTTGAAAGCTTCAGACAATTCTCTTTCTAAAGATGCAAGAACCATTCTTGTATCTTTTTCTGTTCCAGAGTTATGGGCATTTAAAGTTAGTAGGGCGAGCATCTGCCATTTGGAGAAAACACAGTCTAGCTGAAGAAAATGCATTGACCTACTTGTTTTAAAGCACTTTCAAGACCATTTAGAGACCATAAAGATTGTCGTGTATAAGTATGAAAGATAAGATGTGAGAGAACACGAAAATACCCATAACTCAAAATTGACAAAAAATAAGATTTTTGACTTTGCAAGCCTCTTGTGAGAAACTAGCCCAGCGACTTAATGCCCCTTTCATGGTGGTGGGTCACAAATATCCTTCTACATGCTACATAGTAAATGGTGTATACATGTGCAAATACTTAAATTATTCATGACTATCTAATATCTTGGGCTCTATCTTCTCCTCATAATATCTTATTTCACTTTCTACTCTATCTAAGTATCTTTGCTGTTATTTTCTTTCTTTTTCGTACTTCCCCCTAAAGTGCAGCAGAATCTTCAAGTTGAAGATTGAAGTTGTTGAAGTTCAATGTGATGAAGTTGGCTGCCTAAGGACTAAAGGAGAGGAAGAAGAACAATACAACCCAGCCAACTATCACCCTGTGTCCCTCACCAGTGTAGTATCCAAGCTCCTAGAGCACATCATCGTTGGAGCAGTCATGAGGCACCTTGAGAAGCATCCTGAACGAGAATCAACATGGACAAATTATGGATTCAGGAAAGGAAGATCCTGTGAAACACAACTCCTGGAGTTTACAGAGGAACTGACAACCAATTTGGAGAGCAGCAAGCAAACAGACGTCCTCATCATGGACTTTTCAAAGTCGTTCGATAAGGTGAGCTTACAGCTTGCTGCTGCACAAGATCCAGCGTTACAGTGTGACCGTGTCAGAGGCTCTACACTCACATGGATCTCCAGCTTCCTCAAGGACCGCCACCAAGCAGTTCTGGTTGACAGATCAATGTCTTCATTTGCTGATGTCGCGTCAGGTTCTCCAGGGGTCAATGCTAGGACCATGTTTGTTCTTAGCCTACATTAACGGGTTAAATATGGGCTTTGAAAACCTCCACCGAGGCAGATGTTATTGCCTCAGGTGGAAGGCTATTCAGAGTATTCCACTCACACACAGCTCTGGGGAAGAAAGAAAGCTTCCTGTAATTTGTCTTTGTTGCCGGAAGAAGATATGCTGCTGTGTGTGACAGTCTTGTCTGGTGTGATGGTGGATGGGGTCAGGCCTGTGCTGGGTGTTGATGGCCACCTCTCCACGATGGTACTTGAAGAAGGTGGCCAGCCTTGCCGATCGTCGTCTGTCTTTCAGTGGGTCCCAGTGCAGTGCTCTCAGACATCATGTTGTCCACGCTCGATGCTTGGTGATGGCGGTTCACTACCCATCGAGCTGCACGACAATGCACTTTCTCTAACTTGCCAGTATTCTTGGCAGTGTGTGGGTCCCAGACAGGTGCAGCATACTCAAGAGTGGGTCGTACCAAGCCCTTGTACGCTGTTTCCTTCATGGCGATGGAACCCACTTTTAAATTCCGTCGAAGGAAGCCTAAGGTCTTGTTGGCCTTGTTTACAACATTATTGATGTGGGTGTCCCAGCTGAGATCGTGAGGTATGGTGACACCTAGGTACTTTGTCTCTTGCACCGTTTGTAGAGTCTGGCCATGGAGGTGGTAAGAGCCAGTCTGGGTGGTGTTCTTCCTGAACACATGAAGGGTCCGGCATTTTTGGGGGGTGGAATTTCATTTTCCAAGTTGACTCCCACTCTGCCATATAGTCCAGGTCTTTCTGGAGCGCCTCTTGATCTTTTTGCGACTTGATGGGTCTGTGACAGAGGGTGTCATCTGCGAACAGCCTGGATGTTGATGACAGTTTTTCAGGCAAGTCGTTGATGTAGAATGAAAACACTTGTGTGTGTGTGGCACACACTGCACTAGCGTTGGCCTTGTCAGCTTTTGTCTGCTAGTGCTATCTCACTCAAGTGGTTTAACCCCCCAGTGACCCCTTTCAAAGCAAAGTGATCTTTCTGTGTACATCGGAATGCAAGGTGCCCTTTTACAAACCACCTTTCAAAGGGAATGGCTATATATCTTATATATATTTTCAAAATCTGTATGTCTGTCTGTCTGTGTGTCCCTTATGCACGGCCACAGTTCTCAACCGATCGACACCAAATTTGGTATCAAGCATCCTTGGCACCCTCCGAAGGTCATGCCGTCCTTACTTTTCGGAAACCTCCGCCAAGGGGTCGTGGGGAGGGGGGGGGACCACATGCAGCTCGGATTACGGCCACAGTTCTCAACCGATCGACACCAAATTTGGTATCAAGCATCCTTGGCACCCTCCGAAGGTCATGCCATCCTTACTTTTCTGAAACCTCCGCTGTGGGGAGGGGGGGGGGGGACCACACGCAGCTTGGATTTACTAACGGCAAGTGCATGTCAGCTGTGAGCGGGGGGGGGGGGGGGGGGGGGATGGGAGGGGTTGAGGGGAGGGGATGTGGGGGGAGGGGGGTTGGGGAGGGGGGAAGGGGGGGGTGGGTGGGGGGGGTGTGTTCAGGGGGGTGGGCTGGAGGGGGCCACAGTTCTCAACCGATCAACACCAAATTTGGTATCAAGCATCCTTGGCACCCTCGGAAGGTCATGCCGTCCTTACTTTTCGGAAACCTCCGCCAAGGGGTCGTGGGGAGGGGGGGGGGGGGACCACATGCAGCTCGGATTACGGCCACAGTTCTCAACCCATCGACACCAAATTTGGTATCAAGCATCCTTGGCACCCTCCGAAGGTCATGCCATCCTTACTTTTCTGAAACCTCCAAGGGCTCGTGGGGAGGGGGGGGGGACCACACGCAGCTTGGATTTACTAACGGCAAGTGCATGTCAGCTGTGAGCGGTGGGGGGGGGGGGGGGGGGGGGGGATGGGAGGGGTTGAGGGGAGGGGATGTGGGGGGGAGGGGGGTTGGAGGGGGGAAGGGGGGGGGTGTGTGTTCAGGGGGGTGGGCTGGAGGGGGCCACAGTTCTCAACCGATCAACACCAAATTTGGTATCAAGCATCCTTGGCACCCTCGGAAGGTCATGCCGCCCTTACTTTTTGGAAACCTCCGCCAAGGGGTCGTGGGGGAGGGGGGGGGGGCCACACGCAGCTCCACACGCACTTGCGGTTAGTAAATCCCAGCTGTTCGGGTTTGTTTCCTTTTTTTGTTTGTTTGTTTGTTCTTTTCTGTCTGTCCCAAGGATCTCCCGAACCGCTTGACCGAATTGCTTCAAATTTTGTGTGGTGGTGTGTCCCCATGAGAGGAAGGCATCTGTGCAAAACGTTTTGCCGTCCTGACCTTGACGTTGGTGTATGACCTTCAAAACCGAAAATCGTTAAGGGGCCATAACTTCCACACCGCAGGTCCTAGAGTCTTGAAACTTAGCATGGATGTACTTTCGCTTACGGCCGTTCTGATGATGGCGTACCAATGAAGGTCAAGGTCAAGGTCAGGGAGATCGGTATGCCTTGAAAGTGGTAGGGGTCTAATCATTGGGTTTTACTGTCCCACGCATATCTCCCGAACTGCTTTACCGAATCGTTTCCAGTTTTGTGTGGTGGCGTGTCACCATGAGAGAAGGCATCCGCGCATAACTTATCGCTGTCATGACCTTCACCTTGGCGTATGACCTTGAAAACCGAAAATCTTTAAGGGGCTATAACGTCCACACCGTTGGTCTTAGGGACTTCAAACTTGGCATGTAGGTACTTTGGTTTATGGTTGTTCTGATGATTGCATACCGATCAAGGTCAAGGTCAAGGTCATGGAGATCGGTAGGCCTTGAAAGTGGTAGGGGTCAAAAAATTGTATTTTCAGCCACAAAAGTAAAAATATAATATTTTGTTGGCGAAACCGGTACTCAGCATTACCGGTACTTGGCGTTACCTGTACAAGGCGGTACCGGTACTAGGCATTACCGGTACAGGGCGTTGCGCTAGTATATTATATATCAAAGAAAAAGCACCCCACCCTGTGTTATTTTCACCTTCTACCCCCTTCCCTTTAGTTCTGTAAGAATTCTTTTATCTCCTTTTGAATTGCTATTTTGTCGCAGCATAATACTAGTGGCTAATAGTAGTGTGACATTCGCTGATTCAATCTAAGGAATGTGAATAGTTTGTCGATAATGTGGTAGAGCCGTTCAAGATTACTTAGATCATGTCATCTGTATACATAGCTTTTATTGAGCTTGAATATACATAGCTTTTATTGAGCTTGATAGATCTTTAGAAAGCCTTCTTCAGTTCTTGTTCAAGGTTAAGGACTGGTATTGCTATGAGACTGGGGCAGTGGGTGGATGCCTCGTGCCTCCATACGGGGAGCTGGACAATCCCGCCCCCTCTATGAGTCCCTCCCCGTGGGGATGCTGGGGGGGGGGGGGGGGGATGTCTTTCTGAAAAATAGTTCCCCCACCTTCTGGAAGTTATGTGCTTGTAGCTTCCTCTAATCTGCCACTCTCTTTGACTTTGCTTTCTATCTGTCATCTACTATCTTTCTGACTTATTGGCCCATTCTCCTGCCTTTAAAAAAAAAATCTTCCAGATAATTTTTCTCCTTTGAGTTTGAGCTCCTAAATCGGAATGTGTCGGCTGTACGCAGCAGGGAGACCAGTGTAAACTGAAAACCGGACACATGTACCTTACCCATTATGGCCATATCGGCATATGGCCTGGGAACGCAGAAGTAGAAGAAGAAGCTGTGAGTGCCTGTTCAGTGCAGATCTGTGTGCACACTAAGTTCACATAAACAAATAAAATATTATTAGATCACATGAATGTGTCTGCATACAGGCAGGCATCTTTGCATGCATCCAAAGTGCTTACACATTAATGATATTCACGTATGCACACCCATGTTTAACTCGTTTTAGACTTTTACATGCAATAGACACACCCATTTCATCTTCTTTCACTGTAATTTTTCTCTCTTTTTTTTTTTTTAAAAGGGAGAGGGGTCCGGGCATCATCAATTTCAAAGTAAATAGTGTATTTTCTTCTTGCGTCCTTTTCCCTTTTTTTCCCCCCGAGATAGTCTGTTTTACTTTTCTTAGTCGTTTGCATGCACACGTATGAATTCTTCAAGGCGAGCCAGTGTCACAAGCGTATATGAATAAAGGTGCAGAAATTGTGCATGATCAGTTAATGATTTTAACTCGTTAAGGGCCTGAAGCGATAATGTCACGATTGGGCCACACCCTTCACGTTTAACCAGGTTTGGTTTCTCAGCCTTGATCTTGTGAGAGATCGATCATAATGTGCGTTGCAAAAGTATTGAATCTCTCATTCGGTCCTTGAGCTATGTTCTTGTGATGTAAGCAAAGGGAAATGTGCAATGGGAAGCAGAAACTGCTCTGTGCATTTTTGTGAGGAAGATGGAGAGAGAGAGAGAGAGAGAGAATGAACAAATGTTTTTTTTATTGAGGGAAAAAGCAGAATAAGCACAAAATCGGAGAGGGAGGGGGGAGAGAGAGAGAGAGAGGAAAGAAGGGGACAGAATGAAGAGAGAGAGGGAGTGGGAGAGGGGCGGGGGAATTCTAAACACTGATGTCTAAAAGTTTAATGATATTGTAAGTAGGTTAGATTTTAAAAGACTGAGAGAGACGCACACTGAGACAGACAGACACACTTTCACACGCATGTACTAACACACACATACACATACACACACACACACACACACACACACACACACACACACACACACACACACACACAGAGAGAGAGAGAGAGATGTTTGAAAGAGGAAGAAGAATGAGAGTCCATCAACAGCAAATAGACGTTGCTGTCAAATTCTTGTCAATCTCACCTTTGAAAGTCAGCGGTTCATTAACTAAGACAGACAGACATATGAGAGACATAGATAGTTCAGTTATGCAGCCAGTGACTATGTAAATGGTAAAGTGTAAAAAGGCATGACGCTGCATATTTTTTTGGTGCGTGTGAAACTGAAAGAATTCATAGTTTCTTCACTGAGAATGGAGGAAAAAACCCACCCAGGGTCACTGATAATGATAATGCAGGCTCAGGCTGGGTCAAATCGTTGAAATATTTCACATTTTTTGTGAAGGATTCTTCTTGGTGTTGTATGAATGCTCTTGTGTAATTTCATGTCAAGTTACACATTACCGTGCATCTTCTGTACCCAAAAAAAAAAAGTGCACGCTCACACACATTGTATTACTATTTCATATGCTTTCTGTTTGTTGCTGTAAATATTTCTATGGTCCTTTTCTTGCTGTAAATATTTATGTGCTTCTTTTCTCTCTTTTGTTCTATGTCCTTAACCAGTATAGTTTATGTTTCGTGTATGTATATTTGGTTTATGTTTATGTTTATAGATGACTTGATGAAAAGAAGCATGTTTCATGTATGTTTGCTTATTCAATGTCCATCTTTAAATAAAATGTGGACTTGACTTCACACACGCACACACACACGCACGCACGCACGCACACACACGCACACGCACACGCACACACACACACAGAGAGAGAGAGAGAGAGAGAGGGGGGGGGGGGAAGAGAGAGACAGCTAAAGCGATCTGGAGCCCTCACTTTGGCTATGTACTAAGTAAGTACTTATGTTCTTATACAACCACAATTAAACCGATTGGCAGTGTGCACTGACTCTTTAATGATCCAGGAAGAAAGAAGAAAAATCAGCAATCTTGTATTTTACTCAACCCCCCCCCCCCCCCCCATGTTTACGACCCTCAATCTCAGAGTATTCATCTTTCAGTTTTATAAAAAGATAATCTGAGGCTGATCCTAACCCTATCCCTGAAAAACTGGCAGAATGTGGCTTCTCTGTAAAAAAAAAATTACATGCGAAGATTTAGCCATATTTCAGCCCAAAAAATTCATTTAATTTACCTGGGTAAAATCCATCTGCAGTATTGGGGATTCTTCTGTGACATAATATAGAAATAAGGTCTATCCTTACTTCCTAAAACTAAGTCAATAGGGTCTTTGGATAATACTTAATAGACCCCAATTTGATGCCTCTTAGTGACAAAGGTCTTAACCCTTTCACCGCCAGCCATATTTCAGCTAAAAATGGGTAGATAAGAAAATCCATCTGCAGTATTGGGGATTCTTCTGTGACATATAATAAGGTCTATCCCTACTTTCCAAAACTAAGACAATAGGGTCTTTGGATAATAGACCCCAATTTGATCCCTTTTAATGACAAAGGTCTTGAATCACTGTAGTGCTAAAATGGGACTTTGGCGGTGAAAGGGTTAAGGGGGGGGGGGTTGCCAAAGTACGAGATAGTCAAAATCCTATGTTTGTTGCGTACGGGATTAGTCTGTGTAAAAAAGAGAAAAGAAAGCGAAAGAAGTCGGTGGGCCATTGTGGTAGCAATGATAGGTGTAGTAGGTGCACCACTAATAATTAATATCACTCAACACTGAACTTTGGTTAATTAAGTACTGTCAATTGTGCAAGAGCAAAAATACCTTATGACTGAAAGGTGTTGGCATGTGTTTATCTGTCTGTCTGTCTGTCTGTCTGTCTCTCTCTCTCTCTCTCTCTCTCTCTCTCTCTCTCTCTCTCTCTCTCTCTCTCTCTCTCTCTCTCTCTCTCTCTCTCTCTCTCTCTTGAAAGGTTTCTATTTGTGATTATGTATGCTATTATATGATTTTGTTTTTTTCCTTTTCTTCTTCTTTTTTCCCCGTCCCTTCTTTTTTCCCCATTCCTTTATGACATGGGCAGAAAGGCCTACTCATTAAAATGATTTGTTCGTTCATTCGTTCTCTCTCTCTCTCTCTCTCTCTCTCTCTCTCTCTCTCTCTCTCTCTCTCTCTCTCTCTCTCTCTCTCTCTCTCTCTCTCTCTCTCTCTCTCTCTCTCTCTCTCTCTCTCTCTCTCTCTCTCTCTCTCTCTCTCTCTCTCTCTCTCTCTCTCTCTCTCTCTCTCTCTCTCTCTCTCTCTCTCTCCCCCTCTCTGCTACTTCTGTTCTGATCACACACACACCCCTTATCATAAGGCCAATTTGGCAATGAGTGATTCAATGACAATAAATTTCAAGTGTTCAAGTTCTCTCTCTCTCTCTCTCTCTCTCTCTCTCTCTCTCTCTCTCTCTCTCTCTCTCTCTCTCTCTCTCTCTCTCTCTCTCTCTCTCTCTTTCAGTGTCTACATATCTGTCTGTCTCCCTCCACCCTCCCCCCCTCTCTCTGTCTCTCTGATAATCTCTTTTTAAAAAAACCACAAAAACATGCTGTCTAGTCCAGATGGGCACAGATGGGTGTTGGTGTGTGGGCGTCTAAATGCCACCGCAAGCAACCCTTTTTGATCATAGATGTAATACAATGCGATTAATTTTAATCGACAATTTCCTGGTATACTACTAGGACTATTTTTAAGTGCTTGCCACAGTGTTCTTTTTTGTGTGTGTGCATTGTGACAGTTTGACACTAGCATATTGAGCTCCTAATAATAAGCCGGGATATATTATTTTTAGCCACTGCTTTATTTAGTCGCTGCCAAGTCGTAATCAGCTGACTGGGGTCTGAGCCCCCGACTGTTTGACCGGCAAGGTGGTTTGATGTGCGTGTGGGTGTGTCAAAACAGTATTAGCTCGACTCTGGTCCCTTTTTATTTGGTATATATATTCTAGTCACAGAGACTTATCTCTGTGAAATTCGGGCTGCTCTCCCCCAGAGAGCGCGTTGCTGCAAGTGCAGCGGGCCTACCCAATTTGTTTTAATATAATTTGGGGGGGGGGGGGGGGGGGCACAGGGTGAGGAGGGGGTGTGGGCACACTTAGAAAACCTAGCTATCAATTTGGCCATACCAGGCAGTGGGATTTCTCCCTGCTCTTAACGACTTTCAACTGCCGTGGGATTTTTACGTGGGTAAAGCGCACAGGTCAGACTAGCTTTAAGTCCCCATCCGAAGGACTGGACGTTCAGTTCGATTTTCCTGCCAAACTAGAAAGAAAGGGTGAGGCCGGGATTCGAACCCGGGTCACTCACGCTGCAGTCACGCATTACATTTGGCAGGCGAACGTCTTAGCCACTCTGCCACCTTTCTCCCTGCTGAAGGTTTCAGGTGTTTCTTGGACTTGAGAGAGTTCAGGTGTCTCTTTTGACTTTTTAGTCAGCCGTGAAGTGAAAGCTGCTTAATGTTTTCATGGCTGTGTGTCAGTTCCTTGCTTACTAATCTATCTATATTATGTTAACTCTTTCAATGCCAGCCATTTTTCAGCCCAAAACTCCTTTTCATTTGACAAATTCTGAGAGTTCAGCTGTCCCTTTGATTTCGGTTGGTCTCTGTAAGCTGAGAGAGAGAGAGAGTGCCTTCTTCATAAAACTAAAAATACACATGCACACACGCGCACACACACGCACGCACACGCACACGCACACGCACGCGCACGCACACACACACACACACACACACCTGACCACCTCTGGGTCAGTGAATGAATGAATGAATGACCCCTCTCAGCTGATCAGAGGCTTTTTTTCATTTCACTAACACTACCTCGATACCTGACTTCCATAGTAAAGCCCGATCCCCCATTATGTAAAGTACTTTGCTGGCCAGGGGCAAGTTATATGCTTATGTGTTTGTCTCAGTGTGTGTGTATTTGTGTGTGTGTGTGTGTGTGTGTTTTGTACGACTGCATGCATGTTGTTTGTTTTTGTGTGTGTGTGACTGTGAGAGAAAGAGAGAGAGAGAGAGAGAGAGAGAGAGAGAGTGAGTGAGTGAGAGAGAGACAGAGAGAGTGTTATGACCTTTTGAGTTGAAAATAGGAGTGGCAGGATTAAGCCCCCCCCTCTCCCCCCCCCCCCCCCAACCCTGACTTAGGTTCTCTCTCTCTCTTTCTGTTCTCTCTGCGGTACCATAATATATTATGAGAACAGACTCAGTAGGGGGTTTAGTTTTATAGAGGTCTGGGACAGAGAAGAGGGAGTGTGTTTGAAGAACTGATGAGAGGTTGATTGTACATTATTGCCTTGACTGTCACAGTGTATTGTTCACTGTGAAATTGCGGCTACCCTCTTGAGACCTAAAGAACGCGTTCAGTAGTAGTAATAGTAGTAGTAGTAGTAGTAGTAGTAGTAGTAATAGTAGTAGTAGCAGAAAGAGAGTTAATGATAGAAAGCAAAGGGAAAAGGCAGAGTGAAAAAGAGCGGCAGATTAAAGGAAGTTACAACAATCAAAGAACTTGGGGGAACTATTTTTTACGAAAGACCCCCCCCCCCCCCCCACCCCGGTATCCCCACAAGGAGACCACGACCACCACTACTATACAGTATACTACTACTACTACTACTACTACTACTACTACTACTACTACTACTACTACTACTACTACTACTACTACTACTACTACTACTACTACTATTACTTCCACTAATATTGCTGCTACTACTACTACTACTACTACTGAGTACTGCTACCACTACTAACCTACTCTCAGACCGCACACACCCCTTTAAAAAAAAAGGAAGCAAACAAAATCCCACGTAAACAACTTTCTCCTTTGAAGTTGAAACCATCCTTTAATGTTTTCCCCCACCGCACCACTTTTGTTCTGTCTTTCTTTCTTTCTTTCTCTTTCTCTCTGTGGTCTTTTTTACGTGCGTAAGTATTCCCCTTGTTTGACCAAGCAAAGAAGCCAAACTTAACGCAGCGTTCAGTAAACTTAATTCTGCGTTGAAAACTACAGGAGAAGAGAAGGGAGTTAACCCTTTCACCGCCAAAGTCGCATTTGAGCACGTGATTTAATGCCTATGTCACTAAAAGGCATCAAATTGGGGTCTATTAAGTATTATCCAAAGACCCTATTGTCTTAGTTTTGGAAAATAAGGATAGACCTTATATTTCACAGAAGAATCCCCAATACTGTAGATGGATTTTGTTCTCTACCCAGGTTAATTTAATGGAAATATTTGGCTGAAATATGGCTGGCAGTGAAAGGGTTAAAGCAAGGCAAGATGGACAAGTGCGTGTAGGTCTGTTATTGTCGGTCGACTTTTTGCAAATTTCATTATGTCCAGTCTGCTGATGCCGACTTTTTGATGTACGATTGACCTAGGTGTGTGAGCGTGCGTCTGTGTCGGTGTCTGTGTGTGCGCGCGCGTGCGTGTGTGTGTCTCTGTGTCTGTGTATTATTAGTATTATTAGATACTTTGTAGTCACAGAGGTGTCTGTGAAATTCGGGTTGCTCCCACCTGGAGAGCGCGTCGCAGCCAGAGGTGCGCCACCCTTTTTTTTCCTTCTTTTTTTGGGGGGGGCATGCAGTTTTTGTGTGACTGATGAGGAAGGAAAGGGGGGTGTATGTAAATTTTGACCAAATGACAACTTTTTCGTTGCCACTGGGTTTAACGCGTGCTAAGTGCATGGGCACATGGGACCTCGGTTTATCGTCTCATCCAAAAGACTCCACGTTCAGACCCGTAAGGCCTAGTGCAAAGTGAGAGGAAAAATCCCCCGTACCCATGTTCGAACTCGGGTTTACTTGACACAAGGCGAACGCGTTACCTCTGTGCCACTCTACACTGTGTGTGTGTGTGTGTGTCTTTTTGTTTGTGTGCAACTGTAAAGGGTGGGTCAGGTTGAAGGCAAGACGTTGACCTATACCTAGGTGGTCAGTGGTTGGTTGTTTGCTCGTTTCTTTTATCTTCCTCTGCCCCCCCCCCCTCTCTCTCTCCCTCTTTCTCTCTCTCTCTTGTTATGTGTCGTTATAACCCCCTCCCTATGATATGGGCAGAAGGCCTGTTCATTAAAATTGTTTGAATTGAATTTTGAATTGAATTTCTGTCTCTCTCTCTGTCTTTCCAATTTTCTTTCACTCAAGGGTTCTTTAGGAAAAGTACATGTGTGCGTGTGTCTTGGACATGCGTGTAAGCACACATGCACTGATGCAGGCACATGCATGCGTTTATTACTAGCTGTAGCATGCATGATTGTGCAAGTGTATGCACACACAGACACACACACTCAGACACACACACACACATGACACAAACACGCACACACACTACACACACACACACACACACACACACACACACTACAGACACACACACACACAGACGCACGCGCACACACGCACACACACATGCACACACACTACAGACACACACACACACAGACACACGCGCACACACACATGCACACACACACTACAGACACACACAGACGCACGCGCACGCACGCACACACACATGCACACACACACTACAGACACACACACACAGACGCACGCGCACGCATGCACGCACACATGCACACACACACTACAGACACACACACAGACACGCACACATGTACACTCATATGCATGCGCACACACACCTTTTCTCCAAATCACTTTTAGTGGAAGGGCGTGAAACTGAAGATCAACAACGCGCACACGCACACACGTACACCGTTAGTACCATGAATAGCATGGACGTAGAGAGGACACTTCTCACACGTACACCGTTAGTACCATGAATAGCATGGACGTAGAGAGGACCCTTCTCACACGTACACCGTTAGTACCATGAATAGCATGGACATAGAGAGGACCCTTCTCACTCACACCCATCCTACTCACCCCACCCCCACCCCTTTTCTGCATCTCCTCCACCTCACCTCACCCCCACCCCATATTGAAAGTCACTGCACTGTTGTGTGGCGTTCTTGGGTAATCCGGGTGAAAAGTGTAGGGGGGTGGGGACAAATAACGGTGACCTTACCTTTTCTATTTTCGGATGCCTGAGACCCTCTTTAACTCGGAATAACTGCCCGGTGCCTATCACTCGGTATCACCCCCACGACTCTTTTGATATTTGTCAGCCTTTTTTTAATGTACGCTACGTGGTATCGTTTGCTTCAAATGACTTTTATCATTGGTTGACATTAGCCCATAGTAGGGGCCAACAGCAGCACAAGAGC
>CM065706.1:2598596-2626096 GCA_017654935.2 Phymorhynchus buccinoides | reverse complement strand
GGTAGATCAGACTTGTTTTTTTAATATATAGACTTTATATAGAAAAAACTCTACATCGATTGGTTTCCCCCACAACAAACCACTACAAAAGCAACGTCAGAAGCAAAATGGTGGTCTAAGGAAGTAATGCTTTACGCCCTCTTTGGCCTATGGTGGTCTAAGGTAGCGAAGCGAGTTTAGAAGTGACCAAGGTATGGTGTGCACACAGATTTACTTCCCTTGAAGCAAATGTATCCAATTGACAGCTATCTATTAATTCTGCACATATTTGGCCGGAACGACTTGAATGAGTTCAAGTTTCTATGTAACGCTGTGGGGGACATTGAATCGCCTAGGGTACTAAAAAAAACAAAGGGTGTCAATGCATCTGACGAGTTGTCGTTAAAACAGAAATACAGTGGAACCTCCCCTAATAAGACCTTGACAAAAAATCAGCCCAAAAAAGGTCTAATAGGGAGGGGTCTTATACGGGAAGTAGACACTTAGTAGTCCGGATATGAATGGGTCAACAATTAGTTGACAATATTTCTGGGTCACATTTTACAGGGACTGAGGGAGTCAATCTGGGAGGTCTTAAAGACCCACCACGTCACGCGTCAAAATCGCGGTTTTCACGTGCTTTCCCTCTTATAGCTTGTAAGAAATCTTAAGAAATCTTCCTAGCATAAGAGGGAATGTGACACGTGACGTGGGGGGTCTTTAAAGACCCACCACGTCACGCGTCAGAATCGCGGTTTTCACGTGCTTTCCCTCTTATAGCTTGAAAGAAATCTTAATAAATATTCCTAGCATAAGAGGGAATGTGACACGTGACGTGGGGGGTCTTTAAAGACCCACCACGTCACGTGTCAAAATCGCGGTTTTCACGTGCTTTCCCTCTTATAGCTTGAAAGAAATCTTAATAAATATTCCTAGCATAAGAGGGCATGTGACACGTGACGTGAGGGGTCTTTAATAGGGGAGGTTTGACTGTAACTTGTACAGGGACTGTGGGGGTCACTTTTTGAGATGGGGTGGGGGTTACTAAGGTAGGGGGGGTAGTGCAGGGTATGTGTGTGTGTGTGTGGAGGGGGGTAGTTTTGTGGCGTGTTTGTTGTTTATGAGAGTAAGTTTAGATGGTAGACATTTTCTTAACAAAAGGTGGCTTGGTGCTGGGTTCTTCAAGGAGTGCCGGGCATTTTATTTGTGAAGAAATAAGTGCGATGTGGAGGTCACGCGAGGCTGTGCACCTGTGTGTGTGTGTGTGTGTGTGTGTGTGTGTGTGTGTGTGTGTGTGTGTGTGTGTGTGTTTCTATCTGTCTGAGAGCTTGTCTGATTGTGTGTCTGTGTGCACTTGCTTGCATGCATGCTTAAATATATTTTCCGTTTGTGTGTTAGTGAGAGAGTATCTGTAAGTGCATACATACATTAGTATATATGTGTGTGTGTCTGTGTGTCTGTCTGTCTGTGCTCTTGGAGGTGTGCATGCTCGCGCGTGTGTGTGTGTGTGTGTGTACGCTTGTGAGCATGCATTTGTGTATGAGTGTGTGTATGCTTGCGAGCATGTGTGTGTGCTTGCATGCATGTGTGCGTGTGTGTGTGCATGCGTGTGTGTGTGCATGCACTTGCGAGCATGCATGTGTGTGTGTGCATGCGTGTGCACCAGCATGCTTGCATAACATGTCTCTTACATGCGTGCGTATCCGTGTGTCTGTGTCTGTTACAGTGTGTGAGCTGGTATCTACAACCCGCTCACTCACACGCTACTACACACATAATCCCCACCTCTAATTAAATCACTCCTCTGTGTCCACTACTCTCTAATTTCCAGTTTGTTGAGCGTCAAGAGTTGAAAAGCTAACGGACCAGTCTAATTCTCTCTCTGTGTGTTTCAGCGCACCGAAGAAGACTCCAACCCCACCAACAAACGGACAGCGAGAAGTGGAGGAAGGGAGGAGGAGAGAGGAGGGGGTATGAGAGTGACAATCAGACACCTATATAAGAGTCGGTGAACCCAGAAGAGACTGTGTGTGTGGGAGAGAGACTTTGACGGAGGCAGTTTTGGTTGCGGTGAAGTGGTGTTTAAAGTATTGTATAGTGAGGTGACTTGAGGTCTGGTTTTTTTTTTTATACCTTTGCCTGCCTGTCTGCGTGCCTGCTTATTCTTGCCTCTGGTTCATGCGAGGAATGGAAAATATTCACAATGCCATAGCGTGGTATCAAAAAAAGGTATGAATTGATTTTACTTTTTGACTTTTGTACACACACCTGCATGTAAACATGCGCAAATAGATAGGTTGCGTTGTGCAAAGTATAAAATAAAATTTAAAAAAAATTCTCACATGATGTAAGACCCGTATACTCTTGCAAGCATGCACATATATGCAAGCATGTTCTCTGAGTTTTCATGAAGACATGCAGACGTTTACATGTGCATAAGTACAAACATGCGAAATACATATCTGCATCACACATTTTGCACACTTCTAAGCATGCAGATGTGCAATCCTTATCCATTATTTCTCTGTTATGCACATGCAAACACATACGGACATGCATACACTTGCACATATTCACACTCACTCAGTCATCAACTCCACATAATAATATTGTCTGAATCACTTTTTAGTGGAAGGACATTTAAATCGAAGAACATGCACACACAAAATGTATGCATGCACTATGCACCAATGCACTCACAGGAACATGTGTACACACACACACACACACACATGCATGCATGCACACGCTCACACACACATATGCATGCACGCACACACGACACACGCACATTTACACACAGATGCGAACATGCTCCTATGCACAGGTGCACGCACATTACACTCACACTTGCAGGCATGCACACAAAACACACACAGAGACTTGCAAGCATCTTCAAATGCAAGCATGCACAATGCATCGATAGGCTAGAACACCAAGGCTGCATCAAAATGTTGTGCTCTGCATAGTTATGCAGGGATTGTCTTTAGCCATGAAAAGCTCCCAGCAAAATCCCCTGAAGTCGGAGTGTGGCTTTCCACGTGGCGGGGTACTCAAAAAATGGTCACACACGTAATGTTCTCATCTCTAGCTGGCGCCTTTGTACCATAGTGTTCAAGTGCTTCGGCTGTTCGGGTGATCCCTGGAGTCTTTTAGCCAGGGTACTCAAACAACAACAACAATGCATCATCATACACACACACTTGACAGCACTCGCACACACAGGCTTGCGCACACACACGCACACACACGCGCACACACATACACACACGCACATGCACACGCACACACACACACACACACACGCACACGCACACGCACACGCACGCACACACACACACACACACACACACACACACACACACACACACAGAGTTGCAAGCCAAGCTATCACATGCTAGCATGCTCTCTTGGCAAGTCTTCTTGTCGTCTCACCGTCTTGTTTTTGTTTGTTGGCTTGCCCTGGCTAAAAGACTCCAGGGATCATCCCAACAGCAGAAGCACTTGAACCCTATGTTACAAGTGTACATATAATGCGTGACCGTTTTTCATTACCCCGCCATGTGGGCAGCCACACTCCGTCTTCATAGTCCTGACATAGATGTTGACAACAGATACAGTGGAACCTCCCTTATAAGACCTTCAAAAAATAATCCATATTGAGGTCTTATAAGGGAGGGGTCTTATAAGAGAGGTAATTTTAATACTTACAAAGAAGGGCAATGTCTCAGAGAAGTAGGTCTTATCTGGGAGGGAGTCTTATAATTGGAGGTCTTATTAGGGAGGTTCCACTGTATTCACCAATGCTCTTGCTTCTTTTTTGGCTCACTCATGTTAACGAAGTTAACACGAAGTGAGTCTTTAGTATGATAGTTGTTTGGTTGTCAACTTGTGTGTCTGTGTGTGTGTGTTGCGTCCGTGGTCTAATCTCCAAACTTTAGCGTTGCCATCTTCTCGGGAAATGGAAGGCGTACATTATTCAAACTTTGCACACATATAATAGATGTCTATGCAAGCTTCCAAACATTAATGATTTTGATAATTAAATACTTAAAACATGCTTTATTGTCTGACCTCAAGGCTTGATTCTGACCTGTTGTGGGCAGTGCACACTGCTTTATTGTCTGACCTCAAGGCTTGATTCTGAGCTGTGTTGTGGGCAGTGCACACTGCTTTATTGTCTGACCTCAAGGCTTGATTCTGACCTGTGTTGTGGGCAGTGCACACTGCCTTATTGTCTGACCTCAAGGCTTGATTCTGACCTGTGTTATGGGCAGTGCACACTGCTTTATTGTCTGACCTCAAGGCTTGATTCTGACCTGTGTTGTGGGCAGTGCACACTGCTTTATTGTCTGACCTCAAGGCTTGATTCTGACCTATGTTATGGGCAGTGTACACTGCTTTATTGTCTGACCTCATGGCTTGATTCTGACCTATGTTATGGGCAGTGTACACTGCTTTATTGTTTGACCTCATGGCTTGATTCTGACCTATGTTATGGGCAGTGTACACTGCTTTATTGTCTGACCTCAAGGCTTGATTCTGACCTATGTTATGGGCAGTGTACACTGCTTTATTGTCTGACCTCAAGGCTTGATTCTGACCTATGTTATGGGCAGTGTACACTGCTTTATTGTCTTACTCCAAGGCTTGATTCTGACCTGTTATGGGCAGTGCACACTGCTTTATTGTCTGACCTCAAGGCTTGATTCTGACCTGTTATGGGCAGTGCACACTGCTTTATTGTCTGACCTCAAGGCTTGATTCTGACCTGTGTTATGGGCAGTGCACACTGCTTTATTGTCTGACCTCATGGCTTGATTCTGACCTGTGTTATGGGCAGTGCACACTGCTTTATTGTCTGACCTCAAGGCTTGATTCTGACCTGTTATGGGCAGTGCACACTGCTTTATTGTCTGACCTCAAGGCTTGATTCTGACCTGTTGTGGGCAGTGCACACTGCTTTATTGTCTGACCTCAAGGCTTGATTCTGACCTGTTATGGGCAGTGCACACTGCTTTATTGTCTGACCTCAAGGCTTGATTCTGACCTGTGTTATGGGCAGTGCACACTGCTTTATTGTCTGACCTCAAGGCTTGATTCTGACCTTTATTGTTGACCTGGGCAGTGCAGCGCACACTGCTTTATTGTCTGACCTCAAGGCTTGATTCTGACCTGTTGTGGGCAGCGCACACTGTTTTATTGTCTGACCTCAAGGCTTGATTCTGACCTGTGTTATGGGCAGTGCACACTGCTTTATTGTCTGACCTCAAGGCTTGATTCTGACCTGTGTTATGGGCAGTGCACACTGCTTTATTGTCTTACATCAAGGCTTGATTCTGATCTGTGTTATGGGCAGCACACCTGCGTGTGTTTTCAGATCGGGTCCTACGATAAACAACTGTGGGAGCAGTCCGTTGAGAGAAAACTACAGAAGGTCGGTATTATTAATTATCGTCATTAGTAGTATTATCGTCATTGTTGTCGTCGTCGTCGTCGTCGTTTTCATCATTGTTAGAATAGTAATCATCATTGTCATCTTTATTAGAATCAAAATCATTTTCATCATCATTTATCTTTATGTCATCATTATTATCATCGTCATTGTCATCGTCGTCATGATGATCATAATTATCCTCTTTCTAATTGTATAAGGCGCGTTGTGCTCGGTAAAAAGCGCTATATAAATATCAGTTTATTATTATTACTATTATTTATCTTCTTCATCTTTATTGTCATAATCATCATTTTTATTAGAATGGGTTTTTTCTTGTTACTTCTCTACATTCTTTAAAAAAAAAAAGATTTAATGTAAAAAGAACAAAACATGTTTGTGTTCTTGTAGTATTCTCATTAGCATGTTTTTACATCAGCTGGCAAAGAAATAAACGAGAGAGAGTTAAATCTGAGTTTGAAGCAAGCTTTACAATAGCTGTGTTGGCTGTGTCAGACCAATTGACATAGGCTAGAACACCTAGGCTATCACATCAAAATGTTGTTATGGTATGCATAAGTTATGCAGGGATTGTCTTTAGCCATGCATGACAAAGCTCCTAGCATAACATCATCAGTCTCCGAAATCCCCCGAAGACGGAGTGTGGCTGCTCACGTGGCGGGGTAATCAAAAACGGTCACACACGTAATTGTTCTCATCCCTCGCTGATGCATTTGGTATTGTAGTGCTCGAGTTCTTCCGCTGTTGGGATGATCCCAAGGTAAGCCAACGACAACAACAATAGCTGTGGAATAGAAAATCTTACGTAACCTAAGCCCTCACCTTGGGACAACAAAAAAAGAGCTGATGCGTTGTCTCGTAAATAGACCCCTCTTGCGTGAAATAGACGGCAAGATTAATAGCTGGGCGGAATTATTAACTGTCATAAGGGCATTAACAGTTTGCGGCATTCACTCTCGTGTCAGCATGCCCAGAAATAATATAAGAATAATAATGTCATCAGTGCCGCTATTGTGTGAACGGCGTGCGTGATGGGCCTTACATAACAAACGGGGGATGGGTGGGGGGGGGGGGGGGGGGTGTTACTCAACGGTCAGGATCAAAATAAAGGAAGATTTGTTCGCTCTGTGTCTGGGGTGAATTTGGGAAAGAGATTATCAAACAACAACAAAGTTGCAAAAGCAAACAAAAATAGAAATCTAATTCATTGCTCAACGCATTCCCCGTGGGGATACCGGGGGGTCTTTTGTATAAATAGTTCCCCCACCTTCTGGAAGTTATGTGCTTGTAGCTTCCTCTGGTTTAAATGTTTTATTTTCCAAATCAACATGAACAACAACTATGACATAACTGAAGCAACAACAAGCAGAGCTTATCTGTCACTCTCTTTTGACTCTGCCTTTCCCCTTTGCTTACTGTCATCTACTATTTTTCTGCCTTACCGGTCCATTCTCCTGCCTTTTTTTCACGAAACACTTTCAAAAACATTTCCTCCAGCCGAAGTCGGACTTGCTGGGCCTAACTATTTCTTAGGCGCATAACGGCAGCATGATGCATTTGCGCTCATAATTGACAGGAATCGAGCGATCGAAGAAGAAGAAGAAGACTCAACTCTTAAGGGGCACTAAAATCGCACGACTGTACGATATGAATCGATCACGGGGTCTCCAAGATAACAAATTTAAATTTTGGCCCTTCTCCCCTTTTCTGCTGAAGTCAGAACATAGTGAAATGGGGGGGGGGGGGGGGGGGGGGGGGGGGGGGGGGGGAGGAGGGGGAGGGTAGAGTCACCAGAGGTAAAAAAAAAAAAAAGGGAGGTTAAACTGGTTTATGATGAATTTGAAAAAGTGAAGAAAAAAAAGTAAAAGTTGGCAGTGCGAGTGGGATAATCAGACAGGATGTTCCCTTAGTATGGGGATACTGGGAGGGTCTTTTGTACAAATAGTTCCCCCACTTTCTGGAAGTTCCGTGCTCGTAACTTCTGACACTCTCTTTCACTCTTGTCTTTTCCCTTTGGTTGCTGTCATCTACTACCTTTCTGCTTTGACGGTCCATTCTCCTGCCTTTGTTCTAGAAAATCTTACAAAGATTTTCCCTTGTCGATGACGGACATGCTGGGCGTAAGTTCCCCACAAACTATTGGTTAGGTGCATAACGGCAGCATGATGCATCTGCGCTCATATGACAGGAAACCGTTTCAGCGATCGACGAAGAAGAAGATGAGATGATGTTTTTATAGTGTGTTTGATTTTGAAATAACTTCTTCTTCGATTGCTCAGACAGTTTCCTGTCAATTATGAGCACAGATGCATCATGCTGCCATTATGCGCCTAACTAAGAAATAGTTAGGCCCAGAAAGTCCGACCTCGGCTGGAGGAAATCTTTTTGAGAGTGTTTCTTGATAAAAAGGCATAGGAGAATGGACCGGTAAGGCAGAGAGTTAGTAGATGACAGTAAGCAAAGGGAAAAGGCAGAGTCAAAGAGAGTGACAGATTAGAGGAAGTTACAAGCACAGAACTTCCATGATGAAATTCTGCTTAACATCCTCCAGTCTGGAAGACACATATGGGACAGTAGATATAAAGATGGTGGGAACGATCCTGGAGGCAGTGCAACACCAGGAAAGTCCCGAATTTTTAACAATACAGATGTGTTGCTTGCACAGAACTTCCAGAAGGTGGGGGGACTGTTTATACAAAAGACCCCCCCTGGTATCTTCATGGGGAGGGGGGGGGGGGTGATTTTGAAATAACAAATGTATTTTGCTCATTGTGATTTATCGCAGGGTCTGCCCAATGCTCACCATGCTCCGAGGAAAACAGTGCGTCTTAAGACTGAATTCATCGATGTGGACCTTATCAGAGGTTAGTGTGGATGGAGAGAGGGGGGGGGGGGACGGAGGTGAATGTGTATGTGTGTCTCTTTCTCTCTCTTTCTCTACAATAATGCTTCTTTCATGGATGCTCCTTCTTGCAGGATGTCCTTCTTTCATGGATGCTCCTTCTTGCAGGATGCTCCTTCTTGCAGGATGTCCTTCTTTCATGGATGCTCCTTCTTGCAGGATGTCCTTCTTTCATGGATGCTCCTTCTTGCAGGATGTCCTTCTTTCATGGATGCTCCTTCTTGCAGGATGTCCTTCTTTCATGGATGCTCCTTCTTGCAGGATGTCCTTCTTTCATGGATGCTCCTTCTTGCAGGATGTCCTTCTTTCATGGATGCTCCTTCTTGCAGGATGCTCCTTCTTTCATGGATGCTCCTTCTTGCAGGATGCTCCTTCTTGCAGGATGTCCTTCTTTCATGGATGCTCCTTCTTGCAGGATGTCCTTCTTTCATGGATGCTCCTTCTTGCAGGATGTCCTTCTTTCATGGATGCTCCTTCTTGCAGGATGTCCTTCTTTCATGGATGCTCCTTCTTGCAGGATGTCCTTCTTTCATGGATGCTCCTTCTTGCAGGATGTCCTTCTTTCATGGATGCTCCTTCTTGCAGGATGCTCCTTCTTTCATGGATGCTCCTTCTTGCAGGATGCTCCTTCTTGCAGGATGTCCTTCTTTCATGGATGCTCCTTCTTGCAGGATGTCCTTCTTTCATGGATGCTCCTTCTTGCAGGATGTCCTTCTTTCATGGATGCTCCTTCTTGCAGGATGCTCCTTCTTGCAGGATGTCCTTCTTTCATGGATGCTCCTTCTTGCAGGATGTCCTTCTTTCATGGATGCTCCTTCTTGCAGGATGCTCCTTCTTTCATGGATGCTCCTTCTTGCAGGATGCTCCTTCTTGCAGGATGTCCTTCTTTCATGGATGCTCCTTCTTGCAGGATGTCCTTCTTTCATGGATGCTCCTTCTTGCAGGATGTCCTTCTTGCATGGATGCTCCTTCTTGCAGGATGCTCCTTCTTGCAGGATGTCCTTCTTTCATGGATGCTCCTTCTTGCAGGATGTCCTTCTTTCATGGATGCTCCTTCTTGCAGGATGTCCTTCTTTCATGGAGGCTCCTTCTTGCAGGATGTCCTTCTTTCATGGATGCTCCTTCTTGCAGGATGTCCTTCTTTCATGGAGGCTCCTTCTTGCAGGATGTCCTTCTTTCATGGATGCTCCTTCTTGCAGGATGTCCTTCTTTCATGGATGCTCCTTCTTGCAGGATGTCCTTCTTTCATGGATGCTCCTTCTTGCAGGATGCTCCTTCTTGCAGGATGTCCTTCTTTCATGGATGCTCCTTCTTGCAGGATGTCCTTCTTTCATGGAGGCTCCTTCTTGCAGGATGTCCTTCTTTCATGGATGCTCCTTCTTGCAGGATGTCCTTCTTTCATGGATGCTCCTTCTTGCAGGATGTCCTTCTTTCATGGAGGCTCCTTCTTGCAGGATGTCCTTCTTTCATGGAGGCTCCTTCTTGCAGGATGTCCTTCTTTCATGGAGGCTCCTTCTTGCAGGATGTCCTTCTTTCATGGATGCTCCTTCTTGCAGGATGTCCTGAATTGCGGGATATTTAAATTGCCTAGAGCTGGCGTCACCGGATTATGAGAATTTGAGAAGCACCGATTTTCTTACACACACACACACACACTTGCACAATAAAAGGGCCTATATAGGCATTTACTATATTCAAAGGAATGTCCCATATGTGTGCTTGTTACCGGGAGAACGTTAAACATAAACTTTCATTCAAGGGAATGTAGCATTTGTACTAGTCTAGAGAGGTGAAAAAAGAGCAGTAAATGTGTGTGAGCGCTGCCCCTGCACTCCGCCGGGGCTGCCCCCTTGCAGGATTTTTGACATTTCCCAGGAGCACCCATGTTCTTTGTGCTGAAACTTACACAAGTGTCCTTGACAAAAGTTGAAAGAAGAAAATTTGGATACCGCAAGTCTGTGTGTTCATCAGGCTTTTGCTTTCTATAATTGTGATGATGACGAAAATGATATCAAATTGCCAGGGTCCACATTCACACAGACCAAGCCCCAAGGTACCTTGGATCTACATCACCAAGAAAGCTTTTGTGATGATGATGATGATGTAGAGTGGCACAGAGGTTCACTTCATGCGCAGTAAACCTGAGTTTGAACCAGGGTACAGGGGATTATTCCTCTCACTCTGCACTAGGCCTTGAGACGATAAACTGAGGTCCTGTGTGCCCATGCACTTAGCACACGTTAAACCCAGTGGCAACAAAAAAGTTGTCATGTGGTCAAAATATACCCACCCACACCTTTCCCTCCTCATCAGTCACACCAAAATCGCATGCAAATAAAAAATAAAGAAAGGGTGGCGCGCCTCAGGCTGCGACCTGCTCTTCAGGTAGGAACAACCCGAATTTCACATAACGCCTCTGTGACTATAAACAGGGTTCGTACAGGGTCCTTGAAACCTTGAAAAGTCCTGGAAAATTGACATGGCCTTTTCCAGGGCTTGAAAAGTGCTTGAAAAACAGCAAAGGCCCCCAAAGTCATGGAAAAGTCCTGGAATTTTCAGTATCATCTGACCACGCCCTTAATCTCAATCTATCAAAGTCAAAATCTGTCCTCCACAAAAAATATTGATGGTTAAAACTAAATTCAAATGAAAAAAAATTAACAACTTCCATGGTCATACCGATATCGCAATCGTAGCAGACAACATTTGCGCGAGTTGTCTGCCGCTGACGTTACTTCCCTTTACCGTACTTCAGTTCTCCGGTAAAGGAGACTGCATTTTCAACGATGTTTGGCTGCAAAAAAGAATATCAGAGCTGGTTAGCTCCGTCAACACATGGTTCAAAACTGAAAGCTAATTGCACAGTATGCAAAAAGAACTTTGACATCGCCAGCATGGACGAGAGTGCTGTAAAAAGCCATTGTCAAGGCCAGAAGTACAAGCAACACAGGCGGAGCTCAGGCGGGAATAAAACCGGCATTGACTAGTATGCCAGATTGAGTCCTTGAAATTTAGTAAACTGGTCCTGGAAATGTCCTGGAAAAGTCCTGGAATTTTTTGTACACAGATCTGTACGAAAAAAGTATCTAATGCTAAATACCAAATGATGATGATGATGATGATAATGATTATAATGATGACATGTACCATTTATTACGATAATTATTCTATTATTTCAGGGTCCACGTTCACAAAAACCAAGCCCCAAGTGCCATGGATTTACATCACCAGGAAAGCATTTGTGCGAGTCCTGTTCTTCCCTTTCTACTACAGGTGGTAAGTACTACAAAAATGTGTGGGTGTCTGTGTGTGTGTGTATGTGTAACTTTCTCCTTTTTACAAGGGTTTCAGGGTTTTTTGGGTTTTTTAAATAATGATGCGTGTAGGTGGGTGCTGCAGTCATCACGGAAAGTGTTCTACCTGCTGTTGTTGTCTGTGTGTTGTAGGTGGGTGCTGCAGTCATCACGGAAAGTGTTCTACCTGCTGTTGTTGTAGGTGGGTGCTGCAGTCATCACGGAAAGTGTTCTACCTGCTGTTGTTGTCTGTGTGTTGTAGGTGGGTGCTGCAGTCATCACGGAAAGTGTTCTACCTGCTGTTGTTGTAGGTGGGTGCTGCAGTCATCACGGAAAGTGTTCTACCTGCTGTTGTTGTCTGTGTGTTGTAGGTGGGTGCTGCAGTCATCACGGAAAGTGTTCTACCTGCTGTTGTTGTCTGTGTGTTGTAGGTGGGTGCTGCAGTCATCACGGAAAGTGTTCTACCTGCTGTTGTTGTCTGTGTGTTGTAGGTGGGTGCTGCAGTCATCACGGAAAGTGTTCTACCTGCTGCTGCTCCAGTACCTCCTCCAGGCAACCACCGCCTTCGTCTACTTCTTCAACTTGGATGGAAGCATTGTGGAAGATGTCAGTATCACCGCTACGTTTCTTTTCATTTCTCTCTTCTTCTTCTTCTTTTTCCTCTTCTTCTTCTTCCTCTTCTTCTTCCTCTTCTTCTTCTTCTTCTTCTTCTTCTTCCTTCTTCTTCTTCTTCTTCTTCTTCTTCTTCCGCCCTGGTTTCCGCACTAGAGACTCGACACGCTCCTCATTCAGTTGATCGATCAAATGCCAGAAACAACGATTACAAGAACTGTTTCTTTTGGGTATTAGGTATTAGGTACTTTGTAGTCACAGAGGCGTCTCTGTGAAATTCGGGTTGCTCCCACCTGGAGAGCGTGTTGCAGCCAGAGGCGTGCCACCCAAATTATTATTTTATTTTTGTGTGTGCATTTGTCAGGGCTTTTTGTGTCAGGGCTTCTGATATTTTCCCATCTTAAGGGGTACGCTCACCCCCTGTTTATAATTTTATGGGTATTTTCTTTCACCCCCAGTTACAAATTACCCTTTTAAAGGGTAAAGGCGAAAACATGGGAGAAGCTCCATCGCCTGCAAACACCCCACCCCACCCCATGCACAATGAGCTTTTCAACATTCTGCGCAATCCGGTAGATTTTTAGATCTAGCCTAGACAGCTTGTGGCAGAAAGGCCTAACAGACGATTAGATTGAAATACGTAGAACGTCATTAACTTACTGATAAGTAACGGCTGTGTTCACGCACGCGTTATCATTTTAATGCGTCATCTCACCCCCTAAATGAGATTTTAGCGCACAGTTTCAGGTTCTAGGGGGTGATTTGAGAGCTCTAATGCGTAAATACGCACTATCTGTACGTTTTCAGTAGCCCTGTGTGTCCTTTTTTTTTTTAAAAACCAGGAATGATGTTTTGTGGGGTAAGTTCGGTGAGAGGGGGGCGGGGTAGTGGTAAAGGGGGTGGGTGGATGAAGGTATTGATGGTGTGGTGGAGGATTTGGTTTGAGAAAAAAACAATGCAGTTTGTTTGTTTGTTTGTCAAGGGTGCATGTGTGAAGCCTGAATTCTGGCAGTTTGATACAGGTTCAGGCAGTGGTCAACCTGAAAATAAGGCTCTTCTTTATAGAACCAAGCTATTGAAATGACCGTTATATCAAGGTTTGTGATAGAAAGTTCAGGCAAAAGCTTTTGTCACCACATGCATCCAGGGTTTGTTGACGTACCCTGGCTAAAAGACTCCAGGGATCATCCCAACAGCCGAAGCACTTGAACACTATGGTACAAATGCACCAGCTGGGGATGAGAACATTAAGTGTGTGACCGTTTTTTGATTACCCCGCCACATGGGCAGCCACACTCCATCTTCAGGTGGAAAACAAAACGCAGCAAACCAAGTCAATCTTTACCAAATAGCGATGGTATTGTATAGTATTTCGTTTCTATGACACCGATTCGTCTCTGTGAAGTTCGGGCTGTTCCCACCTGGAGAGCGCGTCACTACTGGTGCTGCGCCAGCCTTTGATACTGAAGTTATTGAAGTATTGTTCGTTTGTTATTTTATAATTATATCATCATCGTTGTTATGAAATAGTGAAACTCAGTGTTTCACAACTGCTGTAGGGGATTATTCTGTGTTTTGCGTTGACACGCTTTAACATTTCTATGATCTGCCAACAATTGTGTGTGCGTGTGCGTGTGTGCGTGTGTGCGTGCATGTGCGTAAGCGCGCTCATTTTATGTTGAAGTTTTACCAGTATTTTCATACATGTTTTATTTAGCATGTCCGACTCCTGGTTTTTTTTCTTTTCCATCAGAAAGTAAAACTGGTACATGCGAGGGTAAGAAGCTGAAGATAGCTTCTCATGAATAATAGTAACAACCAACTTGGTGCACCAATGCCTCTGTATTTACTAACACTAACGTCAAGTGTAACACCAGGTACTGACAGTGAACATGTATGCTAATTGCATCCCTTTCTGTATGGACATTCTAATTTTGCCTGAGTTCTTATAAGCATTTGCTGTACTTCGAATGATCAAACAGGTGATGCAAAATGTAGCAAAAATAGAATGCAATGAAGCTAAGTCTGCTCTCCTGCAAAGTTTGCGTTCTGAATTATGTCAAAAAGTTTGAAAGAAAAAGTTGTATTTTGTTGTTTGGTATGTGGGTGTGTGTGTGTTTCAAGTCAAAAATTCTGTATTATTTCGTTAAGAGAAATTATTACAGTGTGGTCTCATTACAAGCGCACAGTACGAACAAGAACACATTCATGCATTAAAAATGGAAAAAAAACTAAGGAAAAGAATGGACGCAGTGTGTGTGTGTGAGAGAGAGAGAGAGAGAAAGAGATATTCTTCAGGCTTTAGATGTTTAATGTACTTTGGCTATTGACCCATGTACAGCGACACATAAACGCATGCGCCAAAAAAACTAACAGACAAAACAAGAGCATTGAACGACAGTAAATAAACACACAGAGAACTAACTGATAAAACAAAAGACATATTCTAGATAAAAACAAACGATCAAAGAAACAACAACAGCAACAACAACAAATCCAGCGAGCATACATCCACTATGAGAATGACTGATTACATGGATGCTCCTGCTTTCAGGATGTCCTGAGGTTCAGGATTTTTTGCATTGCCTGGAGCCGACGTCGCTGGATTATGAGAATTTGAGAAGATGCATTTTGCTGGTTATAGGAGTCATGAAGTTTAGCCAGAAGTGAAAGTGCAACGAGAGGTGGTCAATTACATTGGAAACTGTTGTTTCCCTTCTGCTTCCAGGGGACATTGCCCCCCGGAACCCCCAGAAGAGGCGCTGTCCCTGCACTCCGCCGGAGCCTGGGCGGCCCCTGGACCCCTGCCTTGCAGGATTTTTGAAATTTTTTCCAGGAGCATCCATGTGATTACACACTCACAAGGATGAGAGAGAGAGAGAAGCAGATAATTAAGCCAAAAGATTGAGATGGCTAGGATTTAATTTATTGTCTTTTAGCATTCACCAGGTACCATAATCATGAATGCGTCTTAAAAAATTAACGTGGGTAGTAAAAATGTAAATTAGACCAAGGTGTCAAAACGATTGGCAGCTTAGCCTAATTTACATTTTACTCCCTGTGTTGACTGTTTAAGACGCACTCAAGGTTATATTACCGGGAGTTACCTCTCGCGTTTCATTCACTTTTAGTTCTACTCTCCACTCTGCAGTGTTCGCTGCACGCGCATTTTGCTGTTCCAAGCGTAAGTGCGTGCACATGCAATGTCTATGTGAATGTATTGATGTGGGGTGTTGTTGTTTTTCTCTCTTCCAGGAGTTAACCCTAACGGAGGTGGTGGTGCCTATGGGGTTAATGTTTCTGTTGGGGTTGATCCACGCGCAGACCGTGCTGGCGCATTTCTCGCTGAAGCCCCCTCGACGGGACGGCAGGCATGGCAGGTGAAGGATTTGGGTGTCATCATCATTATCATCATCATCATCGTTGCTGTCATTGTCGTCGTCATCATCATCGTCGTTTTTTAGTTTTTTAAAATTTATTATTTTTAAACATAAACGAAAAGAACAAGAATATATTGCATTAAGGTTAATAACATTTCAATAAATCAAACATCATATTTTGTTTATGGGCTAGGTCTTAATGAACTATTCTCTTTTCTGTAAAGCATAACACACACACACACGCACGCACACACACACACACACAAAGTCTATCAAAGGTGAATTGTAGCTGAACTTTGTCAAAATAACTACATAGTTTTGTTTTTGCTGAATTGGAGACGCCCCCAAGAGTTTGAAATTCAGCCACGATTGTAAGCTCTCCCGTCTCTGGGGGAATTGAAATTGTTGCTGTCGTTGTCATCATTGTCGTCATCATCATCATCATCATCATTGCTGTCATTATTGTCGTCATCATCATCACCATGATCATTATCTTCATTATTGTTTTTGACATCATCATCACCATCATCTTCATCATCTTTATCATCACCACCATCATCATCATCAATGTCACCATAATAATCATCATCGTCATAATCATCATCATCATTATCATCACCACCATCATCATCATCAACGTCACCATAATAATCATCATCGTCATAATCATCATCATCATTATCATCATCACCATAATCATCATCATCGCCATAATAATCATCATCATCATCGCCGTAATCATCATCACCATCATCACTACCATCACCACTATCAACATCATGATTGTCATCATCATCATCACCCGATGCTCTGTAAAAATGAGGATGTTCTACATGAGTTTTGTGGCATCGATTTCAAATAAAACTTATTTGCAATTAAAGTAGAATGTGATCCTTTTTTTTTTTTTTAGAAGGACTGGTTTGTGTGTGTATGAGAGAGAGTGAGAGCATAATTTCTGCATGTCTGCCTGCCGGTCTGTCTGTGATTCTCTGTTCTGTTTTGAGTCTAAGAATTAGGTCCTTTATAGACATTTGCTTCTTTTTCCCCTTGATCTATCTTCTGAGCCGTACAGTGGCGTTGCTCCCACGCCGCTCATTTTAAGTCCCAACTCGTAGCCACACCCTGGTTTTTCAGGTCGCATGATCCAAAATCAGCAGTCCAAGGGGAGCGAATCTATGTCAGGTCACCATGAGGCAACCATCCGAGGAGACACTGCACTGCTGCTGAGTCACTTTGGTGGAGTTCAGTGACACTGGCATTCTTTTTCTTTTTAATCAATCAGGCTCACAGTTGAAACCCCTTTCTAGACTTATGGTCTTTGATGATTGTCACCATGATTATCAGCAAGTGCGTGTTGCATTAACATCTATTAAACTTGGTCATCATATTTAAGTGTGTCTGTGAACAGCAAACAGAAGAAGCGGGGACAGCGGGCGGGATCGAACCCTCTCTCCGCCCAGGCACAGAGCCAAACAGACTCCACAGACAACATCAGGCACTTCCGGCGGTCCCACCGCCACACCGCCAGTCTCTGGAACATCCCCCGCGTTGAAGTGGAGCCTTCCGAGATCTCCTCCGCCCCCACCCTCCTCCACCCCTCCCCTTCCTCCTCGAGGAAGAACGTGGCGGGAAGTGTCCCCCCCGCGCAGAGAAGCGCCAGGCTCACAAAGCGCGGCGAGAAGAAGAGCGTGCGCATCGTCGATTCGCTGCATAAACTCACGCCCAAGTCTTCCCCGACTAATTCCGGAACGACCAACTCTGGAAGCGCAGTTTCGACGGCGACAAAACTTAGCGGTGAAACGATGAACGGGAGTGGTGTTGTTGTTGGGAGGGGGTCCCCGGTTCGAAACGGGGAAAGGGACTGCGCGGCGAAACTGAATGGAGAGAGTGACTCCACGAAAGAAGAGATTTTAATGCGAAAAGAGGCAGGGGGTGGGATAACGAATACAGAGTCTGGGGGTGTAGGAACGAGTGAAGGGAGTGGTAGCAGCGGTCTGATAACAGAGCGTGTTGGTGAAGTTCAGAACTGCGACGCACACAGGCTCAAAGACACGGCGGATCGAAGCAGCAGTGGGTTTGAAGACTGCTGCGAGTCGGGCGCCATGTACGAAGAAAGCGAACCGTGCTCGCTGACGATTCGCGAGCAAGACACCCCTACCGATTCAGACTCTGTCGTCGGTCGGTTCGAGTTTGTCGTGCCTTGCTGCAGCAGCCAGCGCAAGAAAGATTCCCTGTCTTCCGACGACTTTTCTCTCCTCTCCGGTTGCCAAGGGCAACAACAACTACAGCAGGGTAAGCCGTGGAGCGGCGCCGCATCGTTGGCGGAAGAGCAGATGCTGGGGGGGGGTCGTGTTCAGGAAATTAGCGCCGCGGAGCATAACAAAGACGAGGATAACATTTCAGACACGGGGCATGTGTCCAACTCTTCCAACTACAACCCTTCCGATTCTGGGAGCGAGGCAGAGAACTGCGACGATGAGGACTGCCGTGTGGGCATGCCCGTGCCCAAAAGTCCGCTGCCTAAAAGTCCGCTGTCCAAAAGTCCCAGGTCCAGTCCGACGTGTGTGGAGGGGAGCGTGGCGTCTGCGTCGCTGTCCAATCAGTCGTTGAATGCGTCGCCCCGAAAAATGGCGCAGCAGCAGCAGTTGGAAGGTTTGTGTGTGTGTGTGTTTGTAGGTGCGTGCGTGTTTTTGTGTGTGTGTGCAGTTTGTGTGTGTGTGTGTATGTATGTGTTTTGGTGTGTGTGTATTGGTGTGTGTGTGCAGTCTGTATTTGTGTGCGTGTGTGAAAGAGAGATAGAGTATGTGTATGGCTTTGTAGTAATATATTTTGTACTCTGTGCGCACGCAGGAATTCAATTAAACAAAAGTACTTGTGTGTTTCACTTATGGGATGATTGCTGTGTACCAGTTAACAGGAAAAGGTATTATTTTTTACTTTTTCCACTATAGTCCCGTCAACAGCTATGGTCATCTCAGGACTGTCACCGCGTAAAGTTCGACCACTTATTACAAAACACTCATCAATGTATCTTACCAACATTCAACAACCTGTAAACAACAAAACATACAGCACAATTCATAACATGACACCTCCATCATTGCACCCTATAGCACATAAGTCCACACAGTGCTGGAAACGTTGAGCCACTCTACTCTATTTATCGGATCCAGGTTTTTAAAAAAACAGTAAAAAAGGATAACAAACAAACTACATACCCCCTCTTTTAAGAAAAAAGATATATAAAATCGGTTAAAATAGGGGGGTCTTAATATGCACAAAACAGTGCGTAAGTGTCTCACGTGTATATGACCAGTGAACATGCATACACTAAAAAAAACCTGGCATGTCATAAATTGTCCGATCATTCAGAAGAAAAAAGGAACATTCAAAAGATATATTTGAAAAGGAAAGATGAAAGAACAGTGTGCTGAAGATCCGTGGAGACAGAAATCTACACGAAACAACAAAACAGCAGATCTTCGCCACAGCTCTGGCAGTTCATCGAGAACACAGTTTGCACACACGGGAAGGCTTTACCACAGGGGCAAAAGGAAAAGGCGTCGCAAAACCGCAAATAAAACACACTGCAAACTAACTAGTAAAGTGCTAGGAATCTTCTTTTGTGAGTTGTTCGATTCATGAGTGTTCCACTGTGCAAGTAATCCGATTTATTGAGACTTTGTGGTAAGATCTGAAAGGGCGATAACTCTAGGGAAACATAGAGTGGGACCGTTGTGTGTAGTTTCCAACTTATGGAGTGTGACCGATCACCTAGTTTCAACTTGGGAGTTGACTTGGGTAGGAGGCCTACGTGTGCACAGAGTTCTGGGATCGACAGATGGAGAACTGACAGTTCAAACTTTGATCATAAACGCTTGGGGACGGCATAAAAGTGGTGGCTTTTAGAAGTCGGGTCGTTTTATCGCTGATTAAATTCTTCAATTTCGGCATGAGAACGGTTCGTTTTTACCGAGATTGACCTAATTGGGGTGGTACCCCAGCTGTGCGTCGGCTCGAACTGAGGCCGAGAAGGATAGATATCATCGGGCGACTGATAATTGTCAGAATGTGTTGCATCGGTCGTAAAATCAACAAGATTTACGGTCGCAAAACGCGTTAGAGGGGGAGTCGTAAATGAGGAGGCAACCTAGAAGAAAAACGATTGTCATTCATATTTCAGTTTTTTAGAGGGTAAGGAATTGAACTTTCGTGACTTTGACTTTTAAAAGACATATAAAAGTTGCCATATCGGGAAATATGCACTGTAAGTGCGTAAGGTCTCACGTGTGGACGCCAGTGAACTCCCCAAAACCTGGCACAAAATTCCGATTTTAGATCAGTGAAAAAAGGAACATTCAAAAGATAGATTTGTAAGGAAAGATGAAAGAACAGATTGAAGATCCGGGGAGACAGAAATCAGACGAAATGGAAAACTGCAGATCTTGGGCACAGCTTGGTCGAGAACACCCCCACCACGGGAAGGCTGGCCCACAGGGGCAAAAGGAAAAGGAGTGTAAAAAAATAAAACACACTGTAACTAACTAGTAAAGTGCTAGGAATCTTCTTTTCTCTCTTCGAACATGATGTTCCACTGTGCAAGTAATCCTGTTTATTGAGACTTTGTGGTAAGATCTGAAAGGGCGATAACTCTAGGGAAACATAGAGGGGGCCGTCTGTGTGTAGTTTGCATGCGCAGGGGTGTGGTGATGTGTGGGAAGAGGATTGTGGGTAGGAGGGGAGCTGGGGGAGGTCTGGGCTGAAGATGGAGAACTGACAGTTAAGCAGTACGCTTGGGGACGGAGAAAATAAGGCTTCAAGAAGCCCGCTATATTTTCGGGCTCAAATGTATTTAGTATTTAGCAGGATTTCGTATGGGAGGGGGGGGGGGGGGGGGGTGTTGTTTAGAATTTCTACAACTTTTAAAAAATCAAACCTTGGAATAAAGACCTGACGGTAAGTTGTTTAGTTTGGTTTTTTAAGTAAGGAATTGAACTTTCGTTACTTTGATTTTACTATCATATTTTTCTGACTATCCTGCGCACCTGATTGTAACGCGCACTCCCCAAAGTTTGCACAAGATTCAGATTTTTGCTAGTGAATATACTTTCTTACTGTTTTAACTCACACTATAAGGCGCAGGGGTTTCAGTCTCGGGGGGGAAGTATCGCTTTATAATTTATGGTCCGAAAAATACGGTGAATACAAAATATTGTTTTCTTGGAAAGAAAAAAACAACCCTGAAGCTTTGTTGTTGTTTTCTCGCTGATCTTCTGAACCTTTACACACCTCTTAGACAGTTACGCTCCTCTTCTGACACCTCTCACCTCCAGATCCCTCGTTGCCACACCAGGACCCTTGGCGTATGCTCCTTCTCTTTCTAGGCCCCTTCCACTTGGAATAGACTCCCTTTACCTCTCCGTTCTGCCAGCTCCCTTATTTGTCTTCTCTCAAAACTACTCTTTTCAAATCATAGCCCGCTATATTTTTTTTCAAAGTACTGTGCCCCTTCCATCCGTGTGTGTTTGTGTGCATGCGTGTTGTTTGTGTGCGTGTAGTGCATTCATGTGTGTGTGTGTCTGTGTTTAGTGCGTGCATGTGAATGTTTAGTGCGTGCGTATGCGTGCGAGTATAATATATTTTCGTTGTGTATTTATATTGAGTGCTTTTAATTCATTTATTATTACAAAGAAAGCGTCTTAGAGCTTTTTTCTTAGATTAGGCGCTATAAATGCTAAGGTCTTATTACAGTGGAAGGTCCCTTATAAGTAATACTTCAAAAATCATGTCTCCTTAAATGAGGTCTTATAAGGGAGGTAATTGTAATACTTACAAAGAAGGGCAATGTCTCAGAGAAGTAGGTCTTATGTGGGAGGGAGTCTTATAATGGGAGGTCTTATAAGGGAGGTTCCACTGTATTATTATTATTGTTACTTTCTTTCCCGCACAGGAGAGTCGTCAGCCAGCGACCCGGGTTCCCCAGACGCCCGACAAACCGTCAGCGGAGTTCGGCGCCGGCGCCGCACCAGCGCCAACCAGCAGGGGGGACAATCAGGGGAGGGGGGGACGCTGGGGGGCGAGGGTGGGGGTGCACCGTCGTCATCATCAGCGTTGTCGTCGTCATCATCGCGGCCCTCCCGCCCCCTGCCCCCCAAGCTGCTGAGCGTGCGCGCTCAGAGCAAGGTGACGCAGACGAGCGGGGTGAGCTCCTCCGAGAACGAGGCGGCCCACAACGCTGCCGAGGCCGTCAACAAGGTGAGCTGCGCTAGAGGGCATCGTGGAAGCTTGCAGTGGTTCAGGGTTGTTGGGAGAGCATCATTGTTTGGCTGCATGAACACAAAAAGAGTTGAGCATAGCTGCCACCCATTCCAAATTTCCCAGAATTCTTTTCGTTTTCCAGCCGCGTTTCTTTTCTTCTTCTTCTTCTTCTTCGTTCTCTCAGACAGTTTCCTGTCACATGAGTGTAGATGCGTCGTGCTGCCGTTATGCGCCTAACTAAGAAATAGCTAGGCCCAGCATGTCCGACTTCGGCTGGAAGAAATCTTCGTAAGAATTTATAGAAAAAAGGCAGGAGAATGGACCAGTGAGATAGAAAGATAGCAGATGACAGTAAGCAAAGGGAAAAGGCAGAGTCAAAGAGAGTGACGGATTAGAGGAAGTTACAAGCACAGAACTTCCAGAAGGAGGAGGAACTATTTGTACAACAGACCCCCGGTATCCCCACGGGGGGTGCCGCGATTCCGCATTTCAGATTATGACAATAAAATTCTGGATTCTGAAATTGCAAGGAAAAAAAGAAAACCATGTAAAATCCACGGCCATTCCAAATGCCAATCCAACATTTATTATCTGCGCATGTGCGGTAAGCTTCTCTGCTTAACAATCATGGCGTCAAACAAAACCTCGAAATTGCGTCGAGTTTACCAAAGTTTGTTCCTCGGTGTAGAGAACAATTTTCCATCAACGATGTGTCCCACGAAAGGGATAGTTACGCTTTCTGCACTGTGTGCCGACGCAACTTCGAAATTTCTTATGGAGATCTAAAATAACATCGCTGTTCATGAGAAACTGTATCATGAAACTGAAAGCAGAAGCATTCAGTTGTGAAAACGATCGCGATGACGTAGTCACGATGCAGTGCTTCGATGCTTAAACAGTCAGTGAAGAGGTAAGCATGCCGTTGTATTCGACTTGTGTAAGACAATGTTTTCTCGTCAGGAGATGAAGACTTTTTGCTTCTTTATAAAAAAAAAATATGCTTCAGCTTCAGAGGGTTGTGCCCCCTGACCACCGCTCTCTTGGGAGGGGGGGGGGGGGACACCCCTCCCCCATATTTTCGATATTTGATTCTGGAAAGTTGGCAGCTATGGAGTTGAGCGGAACAACCCATTTGGGAATGTGTTTTTGTGTTGTTACCGCACATGTGTCAGATTGTTACGGTAAACAGAGGGAGGGGAGGAAGAGGAGGAGAGAAGAGTTGGTCATTTACAACCACATTGTAACTTATGCCATTCATGTCTGCCACGAGTATTGTCTTTCTGTTTCTTAGTTTGTTGGCATGCGTGACCATTGCTCAAAAAGCGATCTTTGAATTTGGGAGAGAATGAACTTTATCAGAATCTTTGTTTCACTGAGCTAAAGATATTTCTTTAAGTTTTGGTGGCAAAGGTTGCTCTTTCTGTGGGCCAGCCTTCCCGTGGCGGGGGTGTTCTCGACCAAGCCGTGCCCACCCCCTTTCTTACCTTTCCTATTTTTCTGCCTACCATGTCTTTTACTATCTCGTTTTCCCCCATAAAGTCTCCCAACAAGATCTGCAGTTTTCCATTTCGTCTGATTTCTGTCTCCCCGGATCTTCAATCTGTTCTTTCATCTTTCCTTACAAATCTATCTTTTGAATGTTCCTTTTTTCTCTGATCTATCGGACAATTTATGACATGTCAGGGTTTTTTATTGTTCACTGGCGTCCACACGTGAGACCTTGCGCACTTGAGTGGGCACCTGTTGTCCATTCTGCAGTGCATATTTGCCTATATGGCAATTTTTATACATCTTTTTTACTAGTATGTGTTATCCTTTTTTACTGGTTTTTTTATAACCTGGATCCGATGAATAGAGTAGAGTGGCTCAACGTTTCCAGCACTGTGTGGACTTATGTGCTATAGGGTGCAATGATGGGGGTGTGATGTTATGAATTTTACTGTATGTTTTGTTGTTTACAGGTTGTTGAACGTTGGTAAGATACATTGATGAGTGTTTTGTAATAAATGGTTGAACTTTACGCGGTGACAGTCCTGAGATGACCATAGCTGTTGACGGGACTATAATGGAAAAAATAAATAAATATTTTTTCTTCCCCACCCCAGGCGACCATCAGTTCTGAAGAGTGGGAAGATCGCATGCAGTCTGACGTCACAACCTCCTCGTCCTACTCTACCTCCAATTCCGAGAGCGAGCTGTCGGAGAACGAGGGCACCTACCACGAGGAGTTCCCTCCCCCTGAGGACGACCTGGTCCACCAAGGGTTAACGTCCAGCTCCTTCCACGACATTAACCTTTTGCAGCCGGTAAGCAACTTTCCAATTTTTTTTTTTTTTTATAATTCTCACTGAAACAAGTATTTTTTGTGATAAAAAATTTTCAGTGGTGTACCTTCTTTTTTTTTTTCTTCCTTTTTTAAAATTTCTTGCATGTGCATATGCATGGACACTTAATATGGTTATTTGTTGTTGTTTTTTAGTTTGTTTCATCATTTATTTCTTTGCTCAAATAGGATTTTTGTTCTTTTACATGTAATTTCCCATTTGCTCGTTCACAGTAAAGTTTTTTTGTGTTTTGTTTTTTAAAATTTATATCATCCCTTTCGCTCAACTCGAGTACAAGAGAATTTTATTTCCCTTCTATTTATTATCCCATTTGGCTTGTTTAAAAAAAGAGAGGGAGAGAAAAACCGTAGAGAAATAATCATGTGGGTTGAATCGCTTGGATTTTCTGTTGTTCTGACCTTTAAAGCCAAACAAAGTGGGAAGCAGCTTTATTCTAGATAACGTTAAAATTTAAAAACAAGAGAAGAAATGTTGATATTAGTTGTCTGTCGTGTCATTTGTGGGACACATTTTATTCTTTATATTTGGATGAAGAATTATTTTGCATAACCTTTTTTTCTTTGTCATTATTGCCAGGGCTTGACATTAGACTGTGAAATCATGCTTTATGTTTATTGGTGTACAAACATACCACCCCCACCCCCATCCCAAATCTATGAACGTTTTTTTGAAAATCAGTTGAAATTCTTATATTTTAACTTTTGTTTGTTTAAAAAAAAAAATTAAAATTGCTTGACAACTATCTAACCAAACGTATCAAACAGAAATTTGCTTTTGAAAAATCAGTTGGAAAAAAAATCTGTTAACCTGAATTTCAATTGATAACATCGAAATCAGACCAAAGCTTCGGGTGTTTTGCTAAAAAGAAAAAAGACGAAAAAAGTGAAAATATCAATCTTCTTCTTCGATCGCTCAGACAGCTTCCTGTTAATTATGAGCGCAGATGCGTCATGCTGCCGTTCTCTCTCTCTATGGTTGGTTTAACGTCTAATTAGGCAAAAGGGCTGCCGTTATGCGCCTAACTAACAAATAGTTAGGCCCAGCAAGTCCGACTTCGGTTGGAGGAAATGTTTTTGAAAAGTATTTCGTGAAAAAAAAGGCAGGAGGAGAATGGACCGGTAAGGCAGAAAGATAGTAGTAGATGACAGTAAAGCGAAAGAAAAAGGCAAGAGTCAAAGAGAGTGACAGATTAGAGGAAGTTACAAGCACAGAACTTCCAGAAGGTGGGGGAACTATTTATGCAAAAGACCCCCCCGGTATCCCCACGAGGGGGGGGGGGGGGGGGAAATATCAATGAAAAAGAAGACATCCAAACAAGTTTAGTGTCCAGCCGTGGCAATGCTGTGGTGTATATCTATAAGACTTTGATGCTAGTTGCTGTAGTCCTCCTATGGTGGTGCATGCATAGATCATGCATTTTTCGCGGGGCTGCCAAGTTTTGACACTGTCCGTCTTTCATAATAAACTCGGGTCTCATTTCACAAGAAAAACGGGTATCCATTATTAGGTGTTTTTTTACCCTTATTAAAGCATCTCCAACGTTTCTTTCTTCAGTTTGTGAAGAAATTGATAAGTTGGTGGTGTCATCGTTGTTGTTGCTGCTGTTATTATTATTTGTGTAAATCTACTTTATAAGTGTTGCAGTTGTAATTTAAAGACCCCACAAACCCACCCCCCAAAAATACTGAATTTTCGGAATTTTATATTCCTATTTTCTTTGTAAAGTTTCCTGTGCTCGGTGACTAGGTGTTGTTGTTGTCGTTCCCTGGCTTAAAGACTCCAGGGATCATCCAGAAAGGCGAAGCATTTGAACACTATGGCACTAATGCACCAACTATGGATGAGAACATTACATGTGTGACCGTTTTTGATTACCCCACCTCGTGGGCAGCCACACTCCGACTTCGGAGGAGGTGACTGGGTGTTGACATTTGTTAAATATGAAACATCGTTGGATTGTTTTCAAGACTTGTTAAATAGACAGATGCAAACACACACACACACACACACACACACACACAAGCATGTGAGCGTTCTCGCTCTCTGTCACTCACACAAACCTTTAGACGTTTTAATGTTCCCATAGTTATTTATATCATAAATTATTTGGACTTTATTCCTGATGTAGAGAATTAAAAATAAATTTTGAAGACAGTTTTTTGCAAATGAAAAACTAAATTGTATAAAACGACGAAAAGAGTGGGACAAAGCTTGGCAGCTTATGATGATTGTTGTTGTTGTTTGTGGGTGTTTTTTATATTGTTAACTGTTGCATGCTCTGATGATGTAGTTGAATAATAATGTGAGTGTACGCTGTCCGCATGTTCTTGAATCCATTCTTTGTGGTTTTCTGGTGTTTTGTGTGGTGTGTGTGTGTGTTATGTGTGTGTGTGTTGTGTGTGTGTGTGTGTGTGTGTTATGTGTGTGTGTGTGTGTGTGTGTTGTGTTGTGGTGTGTGTGTGTGTGTGTTGTGTGTGTGTGTGTTATCAAGTAAGAAAGAAAGAAAGAAAATGTAGAGAGAAAGAGATGTTGATGCTGTCCTCAGCGTTTTGTGATGTTCTTGTTTTCTGTTCTGTTGAATGGCGTGTGATAGAAATAGAAGAGAAAGACAGCGTGAGAAAGAGAGAGAGAGAGAGTGAGAACGAGAGAGAGTGAGAAAGAGAAAGAGAGTGAGAAAGAGAGAGATCAACATTTTATTGGCAATACCATATTTTGCTTTCATGGCAAGAAAGTGCTAACTTAATAAACAAACTTGAAATCAATGGCGACTAAACGAAAAATAAATCAGACCAAGGTTTTCACTTATAAGAAAAACAGGCTTGTGTGTGTCTGCGTGAGAGAGAGAGAGAGGAATTCAAATATTTTATTGGCGGTAGCATAATACCTTGCTTTTAATATCATGGCAAGAAAGTGCAAGCATTATAAACAAAGAGAACAGAGTAAGGTTTTCGCTTCAAAGAAAAGAAACCTTTATAAACAAGCAAAACAGAGTAAGGTTTTCGCTTCAAAGAAAAGAAACCTTTATAAACAAGCAAAACAGAGTAAGGTTTTCGCTTCAAAGAAAAGAAACCTTTATAAACAAGCAAAACAGAGTAAGGTTTTCGCTTCAAAGAAAAGAAACCCTTGTGTGAGAGAGAGAGAATTGTTAGTTAAACATTGTTTCCCAGTCCATGCCTTCTTGTTTTCTTGTGTTTGTAAGTGTGTGATTTTTGCGGTTGGAACGTGTGCATATGTGCGCATGCTCTGAAGGTAAGTGCATGCACTGTGGACATGTTC
>CM065706.1:2576096-2596096 GCA_017654935.2 Phymorhynchus buccinoides | reverse complement strand
TGCTAAGCAAAGCTCTCATGACATTGTGTATCAGCGGACAGGCGATAACCGCTTCTTAAACTCGGTGTGACTGTGTCACTTACATGTAAAATTCCTCTGACATGATAACAGCCAAGAATTTTGCAGACTGGCCACAGGGAACGACTGAGCCACTCTAACAATAAAGTGGTCTGTTGAACAGTACAGCTAGGTCCAGCCTTGAGCCTATTGCTAAAAGAAGCTTCTAGATGACATGACTTCTCAGTGTCAAGTTTTTATTTCTGCACCTTCGCTGCCACTGTCGTTAATAATGCTGATCCAATATTGCATTTTGGCACTGTAGGCTTTTTTTCGTCTACTTTTTTTTTTTACTAATAGAAATAATAGGGTTTTTTAATACTGGTTGTGGGGTTTTTTTCCAGGGCTTCTGAAAATGTACAGATTGCGCGTATTTACGCACTAGAGTAGAGCTCTCAAATCACCCCCTTGAATCTGAAATTGTGCATGAAATTTACCCTTTAAAATCTCATTTAGGGGGTGAGATGACGCATTAAGATGATGACGCGTGCGTGAACACAACCGTTACTTATCAGTAAGTTAATGACGTTCTTCGTATTTCAATCGTCTGCTAGGCCTTTCTGCCACAAGCTGTCTAGGCTAGGTCTGAAGTTCTACTGGATCGCGCAGAAAGCCCAATTCGTTGAAAGCTCAGTGCGCATGGGGTGGGCGGGGGATGGAACTTCTCCCATGTTTTCACCTTTACCCCTTAAAATTTGCAACTTGGGGTGGAAATACCCGTTAAAATTCTAAGCAGGGGGTGAGCGTACCCCTTAAGAGGGTGAAAGATCAGAAGCCCTGTTTTGATGGCAGATAGAGGTTAATGAAGAGTGTAAAATTAATGTTGCACTTGTAGTGAATGTTTTCCCTGGCGTGCTTAACACTCTTTGGTTTGTCGTGATTTACCTTATTAACTGTCCTGAGAGTATATTTTCGGTTAATTAGTGTCATTTTCTGCTTGGTGGTATCTTTCACTTTTTAAATTAATTTGTTGGTGATTGCTGGTTTCACTATTAAAATGTGCGTGTGTGTGTGTGTGTGCTCTTGCTGTGCACTTGTTAGTATACTATGTTATAAAAGTTCATGATGATAATACTACAAAATACTAAAAAAAAAGTGGCACTTGTGTATTATGATCTATGTGCAATATCGGGAGCAGGCGGGTTGATTTTTTATCATGTAAGATGCTGACTTTACGAGTCAAAACAAAAAAGATGTATATGTATTGATTTTTAAGGTGTTTGTTTTTGCTTCACTTTCAAAGGTTAGGAAGGATGATGTCAAATCTTTCTTTTAACATGATTTTTTTACGTCTTGATAGGAATCAGTAACCCACATATTTCAACAATTTCCCTCCTCCACCCCCTATGCCCATCCCCCACCCTTGCATCTACCCATCCCACTCACATTTATATTTCCCCTTCCACCCCACAATATCCATTACATTTCCCCTGCTTTCCTCGTCTTTCCTTGCTGTCTGAATTCCATTGTCGGGTTATTGCTGAAAAACATGGTATAGTACTATACCAAAAGATGTTTGTGCTTGCCAATCTATGGGCCACTGCAATGACCACCTTTTGCAAGAGTGAATGCCCTTGGTAGATGCTTGAGTGCTGACCAAACAAGGGCATAACTCTCACCAATAACCCTATGTGAGGCCACTGAATGGCTGCCTTTTGCAAGAGTGAATGCCCTTTTGGATACTGACCAACAAGGGATTAACTCTTGCTGTCAAGGGCGTTAAGAACCCTAGTTGCAGTGGCCAATAGGGACATTTTCAATTTTGATAGGTCAATGGCCTATGACCAGGGACCTGCCGTTCATCGGACATCACTGTAAAAGAAGGGGAGGAAGTTGAAGATCCGCAGGGGGAAGATTTGAAATGAGCATTTGCTGGGAGGTGTTGCAACAGCAAAAAAGGGGGTTAAAAGGGATGTACCGAGGATGGAAGGCCAAAAGCACTCTTGGTAGAAGGCTTGATTTCAATATCTTAACAATTCTGGAGTCGCTGTTTCATAACTAAGTTGTTGTTTTTTGGGGGGGGGGGGGTATTGTATTTGGTGTGTGTCACAGGTTTTTTTGTAATTGTTTCATATATTTTTGGAAAGAGTGGGAATTCTAATACTTCTACTGTTTGTTAACTTGATATTAACTTTGATTTTTTTTTTTTTCACGTTTCTTTGACGAAGGGTATTAACAGTGTGTATGCGTGCTACTGGTGCGGAAATAAGAAATAGGGTTTCATTTATTGTTGGTGTGATTTGAGACGCATCATAACTATTACGTTAGTCCTTGAGTTTTGCATTATTTTGCATCTGTGTTGCGTCAGATTGAGTGTAGCTAATTTAAAATCTGTTGTTGCCTTATTATTATCAATTTAGAATCTGCATATTCCCCCGTGGGGATACCGGGGGGTCTTTTGTATAAATAGTTCCCCACCTTCTGGAAGTTCTATGCTTGTAACTTCCTCTAATCTGTCACTCTCTTTGACTCAGCCTTTTCCCTTTGCTTACTGTCATCTGCTATCTTTCTGCCTTACCAGTCCATTCTCCTGCCTTTTTTCACGAAACACTTTCAAAAAGATTTCCTCCGGCCGAAGTCGGACTTGCTGGGCCTATTTCTTAGTTAGGCGCATAACGGCAGCATGACGCATCTGCGCTCATAATTGACAGGAAACTGTCTGAGCGATCGAAGAAGAAGAAGAAGAATCTGCTTATTATATAATATTAATGTTGGGTTTACAATGTACAGTTGAGAACGGATAACTCAAAAACGGATAACTCGAAAACTGGATAGCTCACAATATTTTTTGGGTCCCAGTATAATAATCTCTTTGTTGAATAGTCTTTTTAACTCAAAATATTGGCTATCTCAAAATAAAATTTCAGTCCCCTCAATTTTGACGTAAGCGATTTTTACTGTATGTACATAATAAATCTCATCATTCGCTGCTTATCTGTCTCTCTCTCTCTCTCTCCCTCTGTCTCTCACTCCCCCTCCCCCTCTCTCTCTCTCTCTCTCTCTCTCTCTCTCTCTCTCTCTCTCTCTCTCTCTCCTCTCTCTCTCTCTCTCTCTACCCTCATGCACGCTTGCTATGCTTGCATGCACACGAACAAACACATACCCACATACTTTCTGAGCATATATATTTTATTTTTGTTTTTGCTGACCTTATGTACAGTTGGCTGCTTTTTGCTATGCATACCACCTTCATGATTTTGTTTTAATGTTTGCATATATAATGTATGTATGAGTTGAATGAGTTAAGTTTCCAATTTGAAACGGAAAAAAACCCACTGCCACAAAAGATTTATTTATTAGCAACAAGAAAATTCATTGGAACACTTTTAATATTTTTAATGTGCGAATGTAGTGAATGCAGCCAAATCCACACAGTTTCATTGTTCATCTAATTACACAACATGCGAGAGGAAAGTCAATCAGAGTTAAACGAGTTGTCATTTTAAGAAAATGCGCACACACACATGTACACACAGACACGCACACACACATGTACACACAGACACGCACACACACAACCACAGACACATATATATATATACACGCACACACATCCTCCGAAGACGGAGTGTGGCTGCCACGTGGCGCACAGTACACTAATTCCCCGCATTCTGGCTCCTTTGAGTTTTCCACAGAGAGCTATTTGTTTCAAGTTATTTCTTTTAACAGAGGCAAATATTCTTATCATTGACTGTGGTTAGGGATAGGAAAAGACCTTATAAATGGTATGCCACCATAAAACAATGTAAGCCTAATGGATATGTTGGTGATGAGGGTTAACAAAAGGCATGAACTGAAAGGAGCTGAGAAAAGCTACTGTGGGCGGGGGTAATCAAAAAACGGTCACACACGTAATGTTCTCATCTGTAGCTGGTGCACTTGTACCATAGCGTTCAAGTGCTTCCGCTGTTGGGATGCTCCTCCCTGGGGTCTTTTAGCCAGGGTAGGCCAACAACAACAACAACCACACACACACACGCAAACACACACACACACACACACACACACACACACACACACACACACACACACACACACACACACACACAGAAATAGTCTTCACCACACTAAGCCATATAATATTTTGCTACCTTACACTTTTCCCCTCTCAGTGCCTCTCTCTCTCTCTCTCTGCCTCTCTCTGTCTCTCTCTAGTTCTCTCTCTCTCTCTGCTTCTCTCTCTCTCTCTCTTCTCTCTCTCTCTCTCTCTCTCTCTCTCTCTCTCTCTCTCTCTCTCTCTCTCTCTCTCTCTCTCTCTCTCTCTCTCTCTCTCTCTCTCTCTCTCTCTCTCTCTCTCTCTCTCTCTCTCTCTCTCTCTGTCTCTCTCTCTCTCTCTCTGTCTCTCTCTCTCTGTCTCTCTCTCTCTCTCTCTCTCTCTCTCTCTCTCTCTCTCTCTCTCTCTCTCTCTCTCTCTCTCTCTCTCTCTCTCTCTCTCTCATTCTACGCTGAATTTTCTTGCGCATGTTTTTGTATTGACTTCTTTTTTCTTCGCAGAAGTCTTGACATTCACTTGTTTGTTCTCCCCTCATGAAAGGGGCTGTTGGCCCATATGTCATTACATTTCCGACTTCCGACTTCTCTTTCTCCCTCTTCAATAATATTGTGCTGACATAGTATTGAGCATTGTTGTAACCTGTGGATCTGTTCTGTTCATTTTTGCAGCCCACCTCCACGAACCTAGCCAGCCACAACTCACAGCCAGATAAAGGTGTGTGCGTGTGTGTGTGTGTGCGTGTTTGTGTGTGTGTGTGTGTGTGTGTGTGTGAGCTCCATAATGAGCTGTGTCATCTGAATAGACAACAAATGTTAAAATATTGACCTGACTGCTTTCGACATCGGTTGAGCCATTATCATCATCTTCATCACCATTGTTGCCATCATTGTTATCATCATCGTCACCATCATTGTTGTCATCATCATCATTGTTATCATCGTTATCGCCATCATCATTTTCATCATCACCATCATCGTCATCATCATCATTTTCATTATTTTTATCATCATCATCATCATTTTCATCATCGCTATGACCTGTCATATTATACAGACTATAAGGTGATACTTTTCCCCACAGACTGAGAGCCCTGTGCCTTATAATGTGACTGATAATATAGTAAGAAAATAGAGTAACAACATCTGAATTTTGTGTTAACTTTAGGGGATGCGCCTTATAGTCACTAAAATATGGTAATATCATTCTGATCATATCCTTATAGGTGTAGAGTGGCACAGTGGTAGCGCGTTTGCTTCGTGTCAAGTAAACCCGAGTTCGAACCTGGTACAGGGGATTTTTCCTCTCACTTTGCACTAGGCCTAACGAGTCTTTTGGGTGAGACAATAAACCTAGGTCCCGTGTGCATACGTTAAACCCAGTGGCAAACGAAAAAGTTGTAATTTGGTCAAAATTTACCCACCCACCCAGTCAGTCACACAAAAATCGCATGCAATTTTTTTTTTTTTTTTTAAATTCGGTGGCGCGCCTCTGGCTGCAACGCGCTCTCCAGGTGGGAGCAACCCGAATTTCACAACAACGCCTCTGTGACTATCAAGTACCTAATACCTAATACCTTCCTTGCAGTGAGCTGTGTCATCTGGGAAGGCAACGAATGTCAGAAACTCGACCTGACCGCTCTCGACATCGGCTGGGCGATAATCGACAAGGTAGACAACTTGCCGGAGAGCTCCGACTACATCTTCATCGGAGTGGCCTTCTCCCTGTGCCTGGGTTGCGTGCCCCTGGTCTACCGGTTCTACTGCGCCAAGGACGTGCCCCAGGAAGTGGTGTCTCTGCAGGCCATGTGGTGGCTGTGGGCGCTTGTCAGGAAAAACTCCTGGGGGTCAGTGTTAGAGAGACAGTGTGTGTTCAGGGGGGTGGGGGGGTGCCAAGGATGTACCGCAGGATGTGGTGTCTCTACAAGCTTTGTGGTGGTTGTGGGTGCGGGGGGTAAGACCTGAGAGAGAGAGAAAGAGAGAAAAAGAGAGAGAGACACAAAGAACGAGAGAGAGAGAGAGACAGAGATGGTTGTTAGTGCTGGTCGGGAAAGCCTTTGGGTTGGGGTGAGAGTGTGTCTGTATGTGTGTGTGTTATGTAAGCCTTTGGGTTGGGGTGAGAGTGTGTCTGTGTGTGTGTTATGAAAACGTTTGGGTGAGAGTGTGTCAGTGTGTGTGTGTGTGATGAAAACCTTTGGGTTGTGGTGAGAGTGTGTCTGTGTGTGTGTTATGAAAGCCTTTGGGTTTGGGTGAGAGTGTGTCAGTGTGTGTGTGTGTGTGATGAAAACCTTTGGGTTGGGGTGAGAGTGTGTCTGTGTATGTGTGTGTTATGAAAACCTTTAAGTTGGGGTGAGAGTGTGTCTGTGTGTCTGTGTGTGTATGTAATGTTTGGGTTGTGGTGAGAGTGTGTCTGTGTGTGTGTGTTATGTAAACCTTTGGGTTGGGGTGAGAGTGTGTCTGTGTATGTGTGTTATGTAAACCTTTGGGTTGTGGTGAGAGTGTGTCTGTGTGTGTGTGTGTTATGTAAGGACGGCAAGGATGTATTCGCAGGATGTGGCGTCTTTACAGGCTTTGTGCTGGTTGTGGACCCTTGTCAGGAAAAACTCCTGGGGGTCAGTATGTGTGTGTGTGTGTTGCATAAGAACGCCACCAGACATATGACGGGACGTGGTGTCCGTGCAAGCAGGCACAACTTGTGTGTGTTATGGGAGAATGTGACGGTTGTGGGCTCTAAATCTGATCAGCAAAAGCTATTGGGAGTTGGTGTTTGTGTGTGTCACTGCATGTGTGTGTGTTGTTGTTTTTTGTGTGTGTCGCACACTCACACACGCGTGCGTGCGCACACACCCACATGCTCACACATGAACACAGGCACTCTCACACAGGGCTCCCAATCGTCCGGCAAAACTAGGGGTCCCAGGGACTTTTTCACTTACAATATAGAGGGTCCTAGAGGCGGGATGGAGGGTCCCAGTGGCATTGTGAATGCTAAAAAGAATTTTTCTAGTGCATCCCTGGGACCCCCTGCACATTCTTTTAGAGGGTCCTTTAGAATTTTAGTGCTTCATAGACCCCCAAATGGGGGTCCCTGGGAGCCCTGTCACACACACTCTCACCACCATGAGTTTTTTCCTATTTGACAGGTTTCATTCTGACCTCAATTTGCCCGTCATCCAAATCTGTTGGCTGACGTCGGTTAACGACAAAAATGCCATGGGTGCTGAGATTTGGGAGAGGTGTGTGTGTGTGTGTGAAAGGTGATGCGGTTCAGAGAGGGAGGGTGTGTGTGTGTGAAAGGTGATGCGGTTCAGAGAGGGAGGGTGTGTGTGTGTGTGAAAGGTGATGCGGTTCAGAGAGGGAGGGTGTGTGTGTGTGTGTGTGTGAAAGGTGATGCGGTTCAGAGAGGGTGTGTGTGTGTGTGTGTGAAAGGTGATGCGGTTCAGAGAGGGTGTGTGTGTGTGTGTGTGAAAGGTGATGCGGTTCAGAGAGGGAGGGTGTGTGTGTGTGTGTGAAAGGTGATGCGGTTCAGAGAGGGTGTGTGTGTGTGTGAAAGGTGATGCGGTTCAGAGAGGGTGCCTGGCTGTAGCTATGTCCATGTGCATGTTCAATGATGATTGTATGATGTGCAGGCAAAACCTGATCATAACGAACGGGTTTCTGCAGAGACTGGTGCTCAGCTGTATCTTCTTCTTCCTGCTCACGGTCACCGACAGGACCTTCAAACAGGTAGGGGAAATTCGCACATGCTCTCAAGCCTGCTCGCACACAAGCATGCACATGCACATACACACAGAGCAATATCTTCTCCTTCTTCCTGCTCACGGTCACCGACAGGACCTTCGAACAGGTAGGGGAAATGCGCACATGCTCTCAAGCCTGCGCGCACACAAGCATGCACATGCACATACACACAGAGCAATATCTTCTTCTTCTTGCTAACTGCATGGGTGCAACTTTTCCTGGTATACAAGGATTTCCTGTTTTGGGATTTTGCCCGAAAGGAAGTTCCTTTTTTTAAATTTGTCAAACAAGATCTTTGTGTTTACTGTATTTTTCAAACACTTTGAAGGAAGCATTTGTATAAATTGTGGAAAAAGCAAACTAAAATACCTTCAAAAATCTATTTTTGATTCAGCTGCAGGGGGACATTACCCCTGGACCTCGGCCTTTCAGGTTTTTTTTGTGTAGTTGCACCCATGTCACTGTCACTGACAGAAACTTTAAACAGGTACAAAGAAAAAGAGTCAATGCCTGAATGCGGTGGTACTTACACACAGGTACAGGCACATTCACCCATGCACACACACTCTCAAGCATGCACGCACATGCGCACACACAAGCATATGCACGCACACGCGCGCGCGCGAACATATACACCTTCAAACATTGTGAACGCTCATAAATATACATGTATTGTATATTACAGCTACACTGCATTTGATTGTGCTGAACTATTGAGTAGCAAATAGAGAAAAGGGAATAGAGACAGAGATCTGAGATAGAGAGAGAACATTTGAGAATTGGGGGGGTTTGGGAGAGAAATGGGAGGGGAGACATACAGATAGACAGATTAACTGTTTCTAGACGAGAGAGAGAGGGAGAGACAAATCTGTTTAAGAGAGAACATTTGAGAATTGGGGGGGTTTGGGAGAGAAATGGAGAGAGAGAGGGAATAGAGACAGAGTCTGAGAACAGACACATATGGGACATTAGTAGATATAAAGATGGTAGGAACGATCCTGGGGGCTGTGCAACATCATGAAAGTCGAATTTTCAACAATACAGATATTATTTTGACAACTCTCTACACGAGACTATGCAATAGCGTACACGCCTTGCATAACCTTTCAACACTAGGCGAATTTGCATTCATTACATACAAATTATTTTTTAAAGAATGCTTAACGGTCCAGTTCTGAAAACTTGTAGCATTATTTATAATTATAAAAGCTAATATCTGTTGAAGTTCCAAAGTAAATTTTTTATTACTGGATGATTAATGACGTTTTGCAAAAAAAAGCGTGACAAAGAAGACCAAGAGAGGGGTAGTGACTCGTTTTCATTCATCGCCGTCCTTAAAATAGACTAGAAGTCATTTCATTGGTTGAAATCTATTAAGGGACAGTGAGGGAATAATTTCATACCAGTTTAGGTTGCATGGATTTGCCGAGTTATGCAATGTGAATGTTTTTAAACACGATGTACGCGATCGCGTACTCTCGTGTTGAACGGTTGTGAAAGGAAGCAATTGGCTGGTGTTGAATGAGTTAAGTAAATGAAGTTGATAATAATTGTTTTTCTTTCTGTTTTGTCGGGCACAGCGCCTGCTGTACGCCAAACACTTCAGCTACCTGACCTCATCCCGCCGCGCCCGAAAGTTCGACATGCCCCACTTCAGGCTGAACAAAGTGCGCAACATCAAGATATGGCTCTCCCTGCGATCCTACCTCAAGGTGACTGTATGGGTGTTACTCTTTCATTTTTACACTGATTTCAGTATTTTTTATTTTACCAGAAACTGAACTTCGTTTTGTTTTTTAATTCATCACGAAAAAAAAAATTGACCACAAGCGATTTTGGGCGTTTTTAATTTGTTGTTTTATCTTGGAAGATTACGAAGGCAATGTAATAATTTGACAAGGCTTATCAAACTCTGTCTCTATCATCATTTTAACTGTCTGTCTGTCTCGTTATATATCTCTCTTAACTTGCCCCACTGAATCGTCCGACGGGGCTCTGCCCCTGTACCCTGCCAGGGCCATGGGTCCCTGAACCCCAGCCTTTCAGTTTTTTTCATTTTGTGGAGTTGCACCCATGTAGCTGTGATACATAAGAGAGAAGAAAAAAAAACCAAAAACCCATTTGATGCCTCGTTTTGGGCTGAACAGAGTGATACTGCAAAGTAAAGTAACCATGGAATTATTCAGCTGCTTTTATTGGTTGAAAATGTTCTGCAGGGAAATATCTTAAATTCTTTTTCTTCTGCGTTCATAGGCCGTATGGCCATAACGGGTTAACTGCGTATGCGTCCGGTTTTCAGTTTTCACTGGTCTCCCCGCTGCATTCAGCCGACGCATTCCCATTTCGGGGGAGCTCAAAGGAGAAAATAATTTGGAAGAATTTTTTAGGGGAAAAAAAGGAGATTGGACCAACTAAGCAAGAAAAATAGTAAATGATGATAACAAGAAAAGGAAAAGACAGAGTCAAAGAGAAGAATAGATTAGAGAAAGTTGCTAGCACAGAACTTCCAGAAGGAGGGGGGACTATTTATACAGAAAGATCCCCCTGGTATCCCCACGGGGGCTCTTAAATTCATTTTGCCAGGTTTGGACCCCTCCCCCCCCCCTCCTCATTGTAAATTAACTCACTCGGGATGAATGAGCCGGAGCCGGCTCATGGCTCGCACAACCGTTTAGGACGAATGGCCCGGATCCGGCTCATAAGAGTTTTCAAGAGGTTTTGATTTCTGGCGTGTAACCAGCTTTCTAGTGCGACATAATAACCTACTTTCAGTTTGCTTTGACCTTGCCTCTCTTAAAATCAACCAATCATTGCATAGTTTACATTCAACTTTGGTTGTAGAGGGGGGTCGAAGATCGGAATGTGAAATTTTCCTTCTTTCTATGTGTCAGCTGTTTTCGTCAATAGGAGACAAACGACGAAGGCATGGAATCTGATATTTTACGATCGTTTAGTGCATGGTGTTTCTAATCTTTTCTGAAAATATTGATGCCTAACTCTTCATAACTTGGTTTTGGTGATTGTTTTACGAACCTAGTCAAATGCCCAGTCCCCACAGAACAAGGGGACATAATTCAGCCAGTCCCGAGTGAGTTAAACAGAACATTGTAATAATTTTTGGTTGTATTTTCAGCGGCGAGGACCTCAGCGGTCGGTGGATGTGATCGTGTCAGCGTCCTTTTACCTGACCATATCCCTGGTCTGCCTCATGTGCATCCAGGTAAGGATCGTGGTGAGGATCATGATGAGAGCACAGTACAAAACTCTATTTTAAGCCTTCCAAAAAGTCAGAACAAATGGGTCTTAAAGACCCACCAGGTCGTGTGTCAGAATCACGGGTTTTCCCTCTTATAGCTGGAAACAGACCTGTTTACTCTACTCTTTTCGAGTAGTGTTCTACTCAATTTGGACCTCTACTACTCTTCAAAATTGAAAATACTGCTCTTTACTACTCATTTTCAGTGAACATTGTTTGATGGTTTAATGAATAAAACTACACATTTTGCACCAAAACTACTCATTTTAACTATGCAGACTACTCAAGACTTATATAGGGGGTAAACAGGTCTGTGGAAAGAAATCTTGTTTTGACCAGGTCTCACTAATGCCCCCAAATTCAAAGGGAAACATCATTTTAAAGAGCAGCCTCAATTTGAACATGGGGACATTTGTATGTGGGTCACAGCTACCCAGAAAAAAACAAGGGACTTCATCGTGGTGGGTCAGTGTATCTTTAAAATGGTCTTATAACGGAGGTCAGCTTTATACATGCTATATAGTAAACTACATTAATCCGTTCCCAAAAAATCGGTCTTAAATGAGAGGAGGTCTTTTAGCGGAGGGTCTTACAATAGAGGTTTGACTGTACTGATGACTTCCCCCTACCTGTCTCTCTCTCGTATGTCTCAAGTGGATTCAAGTAAGCAACCCTTCCATCATCTTTATTTGGCAATCTTTTTTTTTAATGTATCTTTTTTTTCTTCTTCAGAGAACCCTATGCCAATACAAGTGGGAAAATGTTACAGATCTTACATGCTGGAAAACCTTACATCGATCCAAGTTGGGGTTTGGGGGGAAACATAATGCTAGGATTTGTGGAATGTATTTCATATCTTTTATTATTCATATCATGGTGCGCTATATTTTTCGGAGTGTCTTATTATAAGTCACATCCCCGAAAATTTACACAAAATTCAGATTTTATTATATTTTTTAGCTATTCTATTGGTCACGATATGATATATAAGGCGCAGGGGTCTCAGTCTGGGGGAAAGTATCGCCTTATAGTCCATAAAACACAGTATATTATCAGTCACATTATAAGGCGCAGGGGTCTCAGTCTGGGGAAAAAATATCGCCTTATAGTCTGTTAAATATAGTTTGTTATTTTTTTACGCTGAAGGATTCAGAAACGTATTAAATTTTTGTTGTTCCCTGGATTAACGACTCCAGGGATCATCCCAACAGCCAAAGCACTTGAACACTATGGTACAAATGCACCAGCTAGGGATGAGAACATTACGTGTGTGACCGTTTTTTATTACCCCGCCACGTGGGCAGTTACACTCCGACTTCGGAGGATTTTAGACTGATGATGTTATGCCAGGAGCTTGTCATGGCTTAGGACAATCCCCGCACAACCATTCAGAGCATTACAACATTTTGATGTAGCCTTGGCGTTCTAGCTTTAATATGTCAACTGGTCTGACACAGCCTCATGCCAAGTTGGAGAAACGTATTTTGATTTCCTCTGTAATTGGGAACCGGTGGTGTAGTGCTTGCTCTGGGAATCTGCGCAATGTTTTGGTTGTTATTATCTTTCAAAATAATTGTTATTTCATTGTTGTTTTAGATGCTGAACGACTCAGAAACCTGAAACTCCTGCCTTTTAAAAAAACCCCACCACTTTCAAAAAGATTTCCTTCAACCGAATTCAGAAACATATTTTGATGGTGTAGTGTTTAGCTCTTGGAATCTGCGCAATGTTTTGGTTGTTATTGTCATTATTGCTATATGTATTCTCATTGTTGTTTCAGATGCTGAAGGACTCGGAGACCTACCTGGATTTCCTGTGTAACTGGGAGCTGGTTGTGTGGTGTCTGGCGCTGGGCATCTACATCATGCGCTTCATGACGCTGGGCCTCAAGATCAACAAGAAGTACCGCAACCTGTCGGTGCTCATTACTGAACAGGTAATGCCTTTACCTTTTTAGGTATTAGGTACTTTATAGTCACAGAGGCGTCTCTGTGAAATTCGGCTTGCTCCCACCTGGAGAGCGCGTCACAGCCAGAGGCGCGCCACCCAATTTTTGCATGCAATTCTTGTGTGACTGATGAGGGGGGGGGGGGGGGTAAATTTTGACCAAATGACAACTTTATTGCCACTGGGTTTAACGTGTGCTAAGTGTATGGGCACACGGGACCTCGGTTTATCGTCTCATCCGAAAGACTCCACGTTCAGACCGCAAGGCCTAGTGCAAAGTGAGGGGAAAAATCCCCTGTACCCAGGTTCGAACTCGGGTTTACTCGACACGAAGCGAACGCGCTACCACTGTGCCACTCCACCCACTGCCCCAAAGAAATCCCTAAGATACATGTCCTTCATTTTGTGTGTGTGCGTTGTGTTGCAGATCAACCTGTATCTCCAGATGGAGCAGAAGCCCCACAAGAAAGAAGAGCTGACGCTGGCCAACAACGTTCTACGACTGGCCGAAGACCTCCTCAAGGTAAAAGGATGCGTCACCGTGTCCCGGGTTTGAAGTCGCCTACCATCTGTTGGAAATGAAACTTGTGGTGTTGCTTTAAACCCTTTCAACGCCAAAGTCGCATTTTAGCAACACAGTGATTTAACACCTATGTCACTAAAAGGCATCAAATTGGGCTCTATTATCCAAAGACCCTATTGTCTTAGTTTGGGGAAGTAAAGATAGACCTTATTTCATATATGCCACAGAACAATCCCCAATACATAAAGGGAGAAATGAAAGAAGATGACAGGTTTTTACTTCCGCTTTTAACATAGGGAAGTGGTAGATCAGACTTTTTTATATATAGACTATATAGAAAAACCCTCTACACTGATAGGTTTCCCCACAACAAACCACTACAAAAGCAAAGTCAGGGGCAAAATCGTGGTCTAAGGGAGCAAAGCGAGTTTAGAAATTACTAAGGTATGATGTGCACACAGATTTACTTCCTTTGAAGCAAATGCATCAAATTGACAGCTATCTATTAATTCCGGACATATATGGCCGGAACGACTTGAATGAGTTAATGTTTCAAGTTGTAAGGTTTCTCGGCTAATCGCATCACCAGAGTCATTGTGCTGAATTGATGATGATGACGGTGATGTTGATGATTATGATGATAATGACCATGATGATAACTGCGATGACTACGACAATTATGATAATGACAATGATGATGATAATGACCATGATGATGATGATAATGACCATGATGACGATAAATTATGATTGCGACGACTACGACAATGATGATGATGAAAATGATAATATTGACTATGATGACAACAATAATGACTGCGACAACTACGACAATGATGATGATGGTGACAATGATGATGATGGTGACAATGATGATGATGATGACAATGACAATGATGTTCATGCGTTTTCAGGAGTTGGAGAGCCCGTTCAAGATCTCCGGTTTCTCTGCCAACCCCCTGGTGTACAACATCACCAAAGTCGTCGTGCTGTCTGCCTTCTCCGCAGTCATGACAGAAATGCTGGGATTCAAACTCAAACTCTACAAGATCAAATTCAAATGAAGCGCCATCAATAATGCCAGAAATGTTTGGGATTTCAGACTCAAACTCGACAAGATCAAATTCATACTAAGCGCCATCAATAATGTCAGAAATGTTTGGGATTTCAGACTCAAACTCGACAAGATCAAATAAGCATTGTAGAGGACGTATGTCATTGGCCACTGAAGAGGTTAATGTAGAAAATAGGACGACGACATACAAAAGCCAACGCTGACTTGCTCTCTGCGTTTCTATCTGCGATGACCGAAATGCTGGCATTCAAACTCAAGCTGTGCAAGATCAAACACGAGTGAAACGACATAAATGACAACCGGATGTGATTTTATTTTATCTTAGATGACAGTAACAAAACGGGGCAACACCAAAACTAAAGCCGTCATGTTTTCTGCCGCCGTGACAGATTTGCTGGGATTCAAACTCAAACTCTGAAACAACAGGAACTTTTTCTTCTTTGTCGTCGTCGTTCGCTCAGACAGTTTCCTGTCGTATGAGCGCAGATGCGGCATGCTGCCGTTGTGCGATATGTTGAAGCAAAATTATTAAAAAAAATTAGGGTGAACATTTTTCAAAAGTCTAGTGAAATAATAGCACAACATTTTTAGCTTTTGGATTACAAGAAAAAGTGAGAATAAAAGAAGGATCAGAATTCAAATTGTGTTAGGTCAAACTCAAATGACAAACTAAAGATTCTGTTTGGGGTTCTTGTTGTTGTCCTTTGCCGATCTACGATCGCAAAGGAGTATGAATTCGTTCGTGTATGTTTCTTTTTTTGTTTTTTGTTTTTGGAGTGGGTTTTTTTTCTGTCTGTCCCAAGGATATCTCCCGAACCGATTGACAGAAACGCTTCAAATTTTGTGTAGTGGTGTGTTACCATGAGAGGAAGGCATCCGCGCATAAATTATCGCTGTTGTGACCTTGGGTTTTTTATGTTGTTTTGTTTTTTTTCAAATCAGAAAATTGGTAATTCAGGGTCAAACCCAGATTTTAAAAACATTAAGTATAAACTCATTCAAAAAAACACTTGAGGGAATTCACCAAGATTTGATGTCTGTGTGCATTGGGGGAGAGGGGGGGGGGGGGAGGGTGTGCAGATGTGTTTTGAAATGGCGGAACGTGTTTACAGATGCATCTCACGGTGCAAAGTGGTCTTGGTTGTGGACTGGAGCAGTGATATTGGACAGATCTCACAATCAGAAACGAACGTCTCAGGATAGAAAATGGTTCTTTTATTTGTGTGCTCTGTTTGTTTTTTTTCGGGGGGTGGGGTGGGTTTGGGGTGTGTGTGTGTGTTCAGCTCCGCATTTTAAAAGTGAGATTGGGGGGGGGGGGGGGGGGGGACAACAAGTAACTCAGTGAGCATGTGTTTGAGTGTGTGTGTTGTGTGTGTTGTATGCGTGTATATGTGTGTGTTGTGTGTCTGTGTGTGTGTGTGAAATGGAGGGGGTGGGGGAGGAGTTGGAGGGGGGAGGAGAGAGAAAAAAAAAGCCATAGAATTTGTGCCACTTCAAATATGACTGAAGATTGTACAGCCAAAAATGAAAGCATACTGTTGCCTGCTATTAACCACTTATTAACCACTTAAATTATTTGTTATTAAAAAAAATAATAACTTAAAATGTATGCAGTCACAAATATGGATTACCGCCACTATAAAAAGAACACTTCCAAAATTGTACAGCCAAATGTTGTCAACCCGTTTCTTGTGCACCAGAGCATGTAATTTAAGTTTGTGTGTGTGTGTGTGTGTTTGAGACTTTGTGTGTGTGTGTGAGAGAGAGAGACTGTGTGTGTGTGTGTGTGTGAGAGAGAGACTTTGTGTGTGTGAGAGAGACTGTGTGTGTGTGTGTGTGAGAGAGAGAGAGAGAGAGACTGTGTTTGTATGTGTGTGTGTGTGTGCATGTTTATGGTACTGGAAAACGTATCATCTAGTTGTGAGAAGAAAGTGAATTGTTCATCATGTGGAAGCATTATTTGATCATCTCTAAGTCATTTCAGTCTGGGTAGTGAAGATGGTACCCCTAAGAAGAGTATATATTCGTTAATTTTAGATTGTAATCTCAGTCTTTGATGCAACATAGTTACGATCTTAGATGATGCAACAGTGATTAAAATGATGCAACATACCAATCGTTAAAACAGACGCTAGATTTATTTTGGAAAGAAAATATTTGATTTACCCCAAAAACGCTTCTGTGTATGTAGCAATGATTAGATTTATTTCACGCTACTTTTTTGTTGTTGAAGGAAGTGGCAGTTACAACTCTTTTTCTTTTTTTTTAGCAAAATTAAAACTAGATTTTTTGTTGTTGGTAAGGGAATCAGCATTCTTCTCTGACATTCTCTTAGCATAGATGAAAAGCTGGACCTTTGAAAAGAAATTACTGTTTGACACAGCAAGACCAACTTACCTTGCTGTTAGTATGTCTAGGTATCAGCTGCCGTAAAATGCACAGTCAGGGCCCGCAATCTGTTCTAGTCATTGGATGGTCTGCCTTTAGTAAGGGGAGACATCTCCATTTAAAAAAAGAAAAGAAAACGGGATTGGAAGTGATTTCTCGTTTAGCTGCAACTTGTGCGAAACTTCGAGCGACATGTTATATCATAATGTATGATATTGATTTGGCCAAAGAAACTGTTGTTCAAGTTTTGTGATGCAAGTATCAATGTTTTAATTTCATGTGATATTTCGTCTTCAGTGTTTTGTGTGCGTGCGTGCGCACACGCATGTGTGTGTTGTTTTAGCCCGTTCACCGCCAGCCATTTTTCAGCCAAAAAAATACCATTAAACTTAACTGTGTACAGAAAAAAATGTATCTGCAATATTGCTGATTCCTCTGTGACATGTATAACATTAGGCCTATCCTTACCTCCCAAAATTAAGAAAATAGGGTCTTCGGATGACAGGCCATGATTTGATGCCTTTTAGTCACATGGGTGGTAAACCATTGTGGTGCTAAAATGCGATGTTGGCGGTGAAAGGGTTAATGTTCTCGCTGATGCGCATTTATTTCTTATTTAATATTTACAGTCAAACATTTTCTTTAACTTTTTTGTTGAAATCTCCAAAGTGTCAGTCTGAAATATGGATTGAATGAAGCGATGTTCTCTTGTGTATATACAGTGGGACCTCCCCATTAAGGCCTTGAAAAATCAGACATAGGAAGGTCCTAATACGGAGGGGTCTTATAGGGAGGTGGACACTCAGTTGTCCCAATATGAAGGAGGGAAAATCAGTGACATTGTTTTAGGTCACATCTTAGAGGGAGTCTTAATAGAGAAGGTCTTAGTAAGGAGGTTCCACTGTATTTCAAAATGTCAATTGTAATGTTTCATAATCTCTTGCACGCATCTCAAATGTCAATTGTGATGTTTCATAATCTCTTGCACGCATCTCAAATGTCAATTGTGATGTTTCATAATCTCTTGCACACATGTCAATTGTGATGTTTCATAATCTCTTGCACACATCTCAAATGTCAATTGTGATGTTTCATAATCTCTTGCACGCATCTCAACATGTCAATTGTGATGTTTCATAATCTTTAGTGTGCATCTCAAATGTCGATTGTGATGTTTCATAATCTCTTGCACGCATCTCAAATGTCAGTTGTGATGTTTCATAATCTCTTGCACGCATCTCAACATGTCAATTGTGATGTTTCATAATCTCTTGCACACATCTCAAATGTCAATTGTGATGTTTCATAATCTTTAATGCGCATCTCAAAATGTCAATTGTGATGTTTCATAATCTCTTGTGCGCATCTCGAAATGTCAGTTGTGATGTTTCATAATCTTTAGTGCGCATCTCAAATGTCAGTTGTAATGTTTCATATTGTTCGTATCTCAAAATGTCAATTGTAATGTTTCATATTGTTCGTATCTCAAAATGTCAATTGTGATGTTTCATATTGTTCGTATCTCAACATGTCAATTGTAATGTTTCATATTGTTCGTATCTCAACATGTCAATTGTGATGTTTCATATTGTTCGTATCTCAACATGTCAATTGTGATGTTTCATATTGTTCGTATCTCAATTTCTGTTCTGTGCTTTCTGTACGGTGCCTACAAACAAGTAAGGCCTACATATGTGTGGAACACTCGCCACTCCACCCCCCAAAAGAAACAGTTTATTACCGGTGCTATCTTCCTCAAACCAATGTATAAATATACCGTGTTCTGGCGTGCGGTGTGCAGTGGTTTTGATATGTATTAACCCACAAAAAATTGGATGGTATGTTTCTCTTTCTATATAATGTAAACCCCCAACCCCCAACAAAAAACAGAAATTGTTCATTGATATTGTGTTTCTGGTTGTAGACCTTGTACATATTGTGCATTTACAGTGCATGCAGGTAGCATGCATTGCTTTAAAATATGTACACACTTTCTTTTTTTTGGTAATGCAAAATTTTCTAGCAACAAAACGTTGTAAGCAAACGATATTGAAGCTTTGGGCCCAAATTCTTGCACAATCCAGTATTATGCTGAAGAAAATTAAGAAAAAATGTCTTTAACATCCTCGATCCGACATGTGACTGGTACGCTTATGTATACAGATAGTGAGTGGGTTGGTCCTGGAGGTACTGCAATACCAAGGATACCCGTGAATAAACTTTTGTGGTGATACATTTAATTATGTTTGTTAGTTGCTTTTATTTGTGTAGTTATGTTTTGTTGCTTTTGTTTCATGTTTTTGGGTGGTTGTTTTTTAGAACACTAACAAAATGTTGTATTCTCAAATAACATTGGAACTGTGAACCCCAAATCTTTGTGCAATCGCAGAGTAGCTCTCTTTGACTTTAAAAAAACGCAACAGTTTGAATGTTTTTCGAGTTGTTGAAAATTAATGATTAACTCATTCAAGACTGGCCGATTGCTTCCCTTCACACCCATTCAACACCAGAGTGCGCTATAACGTACATGGAGTGTAAACATTCACACTTCACAACTCGGCGAACCCATGCAACCCAGACTGGTATAAAAATGTTCCTCTACAGTCCCTTCAAAGTTTCCAACCAATGAAATGACTTCTAGTCTATTTTTAGGATGGCAATGAATGGAAACGAGTCAATACCCCTCTCTTTGTCATGATTTTTACAAATCACATAGTAATAATTTTACTTTGGAACATATGTTAGCTTTTAGTATTATAAACAACACCACAAGTTTTCAAAACTGTACCATTAAGCATTATTTTTATACTAATTTGTATGTAATGATTGCAAATCTGCCTAGTGTTGGACGTTTGTGCGAGGCATGTACGCTATAGGGTACTCTCGTGTGGAGAAAGTTAAATAAACTCCCATCATTTTTATATATTTTTGCATTTATTACGGCAGTCAGTTATTTAAGAGTAATGGAAGATTATGCATCCACCCTTCACAACAATTTTTTTTTCCTGTTCACATGTTTGGAT
>CM065706.1:2568596-2571096 GCA_017654935.2 Phymorhynchus buccinoides | reverse complement strand
TGTTGCTGTCCAGCCTAAAATTGAGCAAAAGAATACTATAATTTATTGTTCGTAACGATGCGGGTACCAGATGGATGGTTTGTTAGTATGCTATGGTTTTGTATTCCTAGAAAATAATATTACATGCTCGCAATGATGTTGGATGATTGGTTTGTTTGTTGTCCATTGTTTATTCTATTCTAACATGGAATAATATATGCTTGCAAGGATGTAGGTTTAGGATTGCTAGTACATGTATGTTAGTAAAATGGTGTGTGCGTGAGAGAGAGAGAGAGAGAGAGAGAGAGAGAGAGAGAGAGAGAGAGAGAGAGAGAGAGAGAGAGAGAGAGAGAGAGAGAGAGAGAGAGAGAGAGGGGTTCCTGAGAGAGAGTGAGTGTGAGTATGTGTGAGAGGTAGAGAGAGAGAGAGAGAGAGAGAGAGAGAGAGAGAGAGAGAGAGAGAGAGAGAGAGAGAGAGAGAGAGAGTGTAAGTAAGTGTTTATACATGTATCCATGGGTAAATGTATAAGTGTGTAGGTGTGTATGGGATACATGTATTAAGGAAGCTGTTTACTTGGAAGAAAGTAGAAAAAGTAAAGAAGAAAAGTTGTAAGAATAGGATTATTAAGTTATATTTTTCATTTATTCCAGTGTTGCCTACCTTGAATGTTAAATGGTTGTCCCCCCTTGCCATAAGGGCGTTTGTTTGCTAATGGCAATAAACAGATTTGATTTGATTTTGATCTCTCTCTCTCTCTCTCTCTCTCTCTCTCTCTCTCTCTCTCTCTCTCTCTCTCTCTCTCTCTCTCTCTCTCTCTCTCTCTCTCTCTCTCTCTCTCTCTCTCTCTCGAAGAAGAAGAAGAAGAAGAAGAAGAAGAAGAAGAAGAAGAAGAAGAAGAAGAAGAAAGAAGAAGAAGAAGAAGAAGAAATTTTTTGTTTTACGTCCTCCCGGAATTGGCCATGTGGGACATTTCTTTAAATCAAGTTTAACTTTTATTTAAGCTAAACTCTCTCTCTCTCTCTCTCTCTCTCTCTCTCTCTCTCTCTCTCTCTCTCTCTCTCTCTCTCTCTCTCTCTCTCTCTCTCTCTTAAGCCAGTAGGACCAGTCACGTTGTACAAAGGCCACCTGTCCACAACTAAACGACCTACGCTGGACAAACGGACATCGACATTCACCGTGTCATTTATGGAAGCATGTCAGCGTCAAAAACCAAAAACATTTTAATAGTTTGTTGTGGTTTTTTTGTGTGTGCTGTACATAATAAACAAATTGACCCTGATAAGAGCTGTTGGGCATTTTCTTCACAAAGGCCTATGGCTCCCCCCCACCTGTGTGCGCATATCGACCCTTCCAACGGAAGTGTCGCCATCTTAGTCCTTATTTGTGTGTAAACAAAGTGAAAATGTTATCTAAATGTGTAAAGAAAACGTCCAGATGTTATAAATACAGTTTAGATAAGTTTCGAATTGGAACAGCCAAATACGCAGCATCGATCTGGCATTTGTCAAACAAAGTTACTGACTAAGATGGCGGTCTCCCATAATATGGCGCTCCTTGTGGCCGGATATGACGACACGTGGGTACAAGCCATAGGCCTATCGTAATTTTAAAAAAATGAAAACCATGTGGCCAAATAATGATTATAGGCCTACTTAGACACCGAGATTTTATTTTGTTTGTTTGTTATACTAATGTACACATTTTGGTATCATTTAATAAAGACACACACACACACATAGACATGAACGATTACAAAGGTCTTAATTCCTCCTCTCCTTTGCAGTCGTTCATGTCTGGTTCAGTGTGTGTGTGTGTAACTGCGTCGACTTTTAGCAAAAACTAGTGGACGGATTTTGATCAAATTTGGCAGAGCGGTAGACATCGTGAAAAGGAAGGCTCCTCTTGATATTCATGACTGTGCTGACCTTGACCGTGAAGTTTTACCTTGAGAACCGAAATTTCCTTCTTTGGGCTATATATTTAATTTCTTAGCTGTATTTCATGAACTAGTGAACAGAATCGCTTCAAATTTTGTGTGGTGATATATCATAGGCCTATAGGGAGGGTTCTGCGAGAGAGAGAAAAGTGCTGGCCTTGATCTTGAAGTTTATTTATTTATTTATTTTTGTCCAAGTACTAACATTCAAATGTTGTCAAAAGGGTCCAAGGGAAGCAGCTCCAGGTATTTGACAAAAATGTAATCCAGAGTATTGCCCCTTTGACAAGACAGGGGAAGTTGGAGTACTGTAGGCAAAGCCCAGGTGCTTTCGGCACCAGGTGGCGCTGTATCAGTGCTTTCTAGTTGTTTCTTGTATTTTTATCTTGTTGTTGTTTTCCTTTTCCACAACATGCAGTAACTGCACAAATTCGCTTCCACTTTTGTACAAAGTCCGATGTAGGCCCCCGCCTGTGGCATCCTCAAAATGGATCTGTTCTCAACATGTCTGTGCATGTGCGAAATCGATCATGACGTACCATCAAATTTTATCTTTCTTTGTATTCGACACTAAATTGACCCTAA
>CM065706.1:2513596-2561096 GCA_017654935.2 Phymorhynchus buccinoides | reverse complement strand
ATTGATTTCAGTGTTGTCCCTCTATAGTCCGGGGTCTTGGTGGCCCTTGGACCGCGGTTTTCAGAGGATTGACTTCAGACTATTCTGATGCCTGTATTATAAACTCTTCAGTACATGTTGAATGGTTTTTTTCCCCAGCTAAAGCAAGTTGACAATCTGAATCTAGCAAGATGGGAAAGGAAAAGATTCACATCAACATCGTGGTGATCGGCCATGTGGACTCCGGCAAGTCCACCACCACTGGTCACCTCATCTACAAGTGTGGCGGCATCGACAAGAGGGTCATTGAGAAGTTCGAGAAAGAGGCCCAAGAGGTGAGTTGTCCTGATATCGCCGTAATGTTTGTATCGCCTCATCTACAAGTGTGGCGGCATCGACAAGAGGGTCATTGAGAAGTTCGAGAAAGAGGCCCAAGAGGTGAGTTGTCCTGATATCGCCGTAATGTTTGTATCGCCTCATCTACAAGTGTGGCGGCATTGACAAGAAAATCAAGTTTGAGAAAGAGGCCCAGGAGGTGGGTGTTGCTTGCAGTTTGTTATAATAAATCTATTAAATGTCGCATGCATGGGTGCAATTTTTTTAAAACTTTTCGCAATTTTAGTTGTCGGGGTTTTTTTTTTTCATTTTGAGGAGTTAACACCCATGGACATGAGATTTTTCAGCCGTTAGGGAGGACTTCAGCCTTTTTGATGTCGGGTTGAAAAGTAAAAATTCTTTAGCATCAGAAGCATAACTGCCAACCCTCCCAATAAATCCGGGAGCTTCCCAGATTTTGTCACCCTCCCCGGAATTCACGTGAAACTCCTGGATTTTGAAATTTCCAGCTTAGATGACCTCAGGAACGAGTGTTAGAAACCCCAAAACCGAAACTGGGTTTCAGGAAGCTTCGCGGAGCAGAGTTCGTACTGCGCATGTCGGAAGCGGGGGCTACTCCCTCCTGCAATCCTTTGTTTGGCGGTCTTTAGGCCTGTCTCACGCCGCCATTGAAGTAACCTCGCCACGATGCCGAAGGCAAAGGAGAAGACGAAGAAATTGAAGACCGTCTTTTCAGACGAATACAAAAAAAAGTTTCTCAGCTTCAGGGGGCTGCGCCTCCTGATCCCCGCTCCGGGATGGGGGATACTCCCCCCTCCATGATTTTGTTTGGGAAAAGTTGGCAGCTATGCAGAAGGCAAAGCTTCCTGACTAACATAAGGGCTTCGCCCCTGAACCCTACTGGAGATGCACAGCAGCCCCAGAAAACACCTTTTTCTTCGTCTTTTTGTTCTAAGAGAATCTCATCTCCGAATGTCAAGTTTTTAAACATGGGTTAGGGTACTCAAGGCTCCCAGGGACCCCCATTTGGGGGTCTATGAAGCACTAGCATTCTACAGGACCCTCTAAAAGAATGTGCAGGGGGTCCCAGGGATGCACTTGAAAAAAATATTTATAGCAATCGCTGTGCCACTGGGTCCCTCTACCCCGCCTCTAGGACGCTCTATACTGTAAGTGGAGTCCCTGGGACCCCTTGTTTTGCGGGATGATTGGGAGCCCTGGTACTTTACAATTTACACGCATGGTTAATGTTGATTCCAACTGGTTGACACCTGGTGTCCAACCGCCGGTCCCCACCTTGTCGCAGTGAGTTGGCTTGTGTACCTCGGTGACCCGGAGAGCTATGCTAGCGGGAGGGCAGGGTCCTACAATAGAGCTGGCAGGGTCACCCATGCTAGAAAGGTCGAAGGGTAGAGGTCAGACGAAGAGGGGCCAACGACCTTGCCTGTAATATTATTTTTTTAAATAGGTAGTTGCAGAAGCATCTCTCCCGTGGGGGCACCGGGCGCTCTTTTGTTCAAATAGTTCCCCCACCTTCTGGACGTTCTGTGCTAGCAACTTCCTCTAATCTATCACTCTCTTTGACTGCCTTTTTTCTTGCTGTCGTCTATCTTTTCTGCCTTTCTGGTCTATTCTCCTGCCTTTGTTTTAAAAATTTTCTCCGTCCAAAGACTAACATGCTGAGTCTTTTTCTTAGGCGCATAACGACAGCATGACGCATCTGCATTCTTATGACTGGAAACTGTCTCGCTCTTGAGTTATCGACCTCCCAAAAAGGAAGAAAAATCATCGGCAACAATGAACCAAATAATTCAACTGGAAAAGGAAGGGTCCTGGCAAAGGAAGGGCCCTGGCAAAGGAAGGGTCCTGGAAAAGGAAGGGTCCTGGAAAAGGGACATATGCAGCAGAGACAGAGCGCTGGCCAGAACAGAGTGCGATAGCGGAGTATCAGGGTTGGCCTTTGCTCCACCAAGACCAGTGAGTTAAAGTGAGTAAGTACACTGGAATGTGGCTAACTCAAAAAATGGCTACCACTAACAATTGAGTAACTCAATAGGGCATTTGCCGCGTGACTGCGATCTTTGAGTTGAATTTAGAGAGTTGAATTAGAAAGGTCAGCGTAACTCGAGCAGAACGAGTGCGGGAAAATTAGTAGTCTAATAAATAAAAATTAGAGAGCAAACTCGTGGCAAATGCCCTATTAGTCTACAACATTTTGGTCCCAGTTTAATTGTTCTTATGGTAGACACTTTTAATCCCTTGACTGCCATATAACGTATCACATACTTGATGACATCACCGATGCCGTCATCAGATTAAGAGGAATAACTGATATGCTGGTTTTTGCTCTATAGAGTGATACCCCCAGACCATTTTCTTAGATTGGCTCTATCAGTTCTTTTTCTTGTCATGGTTTGCCCAATTAATGTTTCTTTAATTTTCTGTGGCAGTCGAGGGGTTAATTAAGACATTTCTGCTATCTGGAGATAAATTTTCGGTTTTCATTTCTACGGTATGTTTAATTGGGTTATTTTTGATGTGTCCGATTCGGCGATTGTAGGGACGATTGCAGATTCCCAGCAATAATAAGTTCAGAATACTGTTTGGCTTTATTCACATTTTCGCCCCTGACACCGGGGATGCGATTTAATGACGCAGAAAAGAGCTAGTTTGCTTTTTGCATCAATAGTTACTTTATCTTCTTTCTACATAGGTGCTACTGCCGGTTTTGTAAACGGAAATCCGTAAAGTTTCTGCCGAGACACAAATTCCGTATTTTTAAATTTTGTCAAATAAGTGGATTTTGTTGACAAAGGTGCTTGTGTCTGCATGAAGCCTGAATTCAGGCAGTTTGATGCAGGTTCAGGCAGTGGTCTGCCTGAAGATATGGCTCTTCTCATGCTCTTTTTGCTCTTAAATTGACCATTTTAGCAAAGTTCAGGCCAACGCTTTGGTCACCGCATGCAACCCACGTGAAGTTTCATGTCCTTGAACATAAACATTTGGAACATGTTAAAAAATGCAGATTCGGAAAATAAACGTGATTTTCATTGCATGCAAGGTTTTGCCAAAAAATTATTTTGCACATTTCGCTTTTGAAAGTTCCACTGTAGTTTATTATTACTCAGAAAAGATCCATTTGTATATTCATGACCTTGCTGGGTTCAGATGGGCAAGGGTTCCTTCAAGTACGCCTGGGTTCTGGACAAGCTGAAGGCTGAGCGTGAACGTGGCATCACCATCGACATCGCCCTGTGGAAGTTTGAGACCCCCAGGTACTACGTCACCATCATCGACGCCCCCGGCCATCGTGACTTCATCAAGAACATGATCACCGGAACTTCACAGGTAAGGAGGGATTTTGGTGTGAATCTGTAGGTTTATTGGTAGCAGGAGATCCCCGTGGGAATACCGGTGTGAGTGTCTCGTACAAATACTTCCCCCACCTTCTGGAAGTTCTGTCTTTGTAACTTCCTCGAATCTGTCACTCTCTTTGCTTCTGCCTTTTCCCTTTGCTTTCTGTCTTTCTGAGTACTCTTTTTTTTTTTTAATGGCTATTTCGTAATGGGTCGGTTGTATGCAGCGGGGAGACCAGTGAAAACTGAAAACCGGACACATACCTGCCTTACCCATTATGGCCCAGGAACACAGAAGAAGAAGAAGATAGTGGGAGAATGTTCCACAGATTATTCCAGGGTTGTGGAGATGGAGAACTCGTATTCAAGGATCTGACTTTGAAAATTGAGAGGTAGAGAATACAAACATGTGACGCTGAGCAAGAAATGGATTGTTTGCTGGGAACCAGGTAATCATCCGGCTAGTCATGAATGCCTGTAGTTTTGAGAAGAAAAAAAGGTGAAAGTTCTGCCTTGGCATATAAATGCAATATTTTTGGGGGTAAAATTCTAACCCTTTGAGTTCCGACAGCTTTAAATCTGGAGAAAACCCCCACCACCCAGCTTGTGAAATGTAAAACGATTGCTTCTTCCCCAGCAGTTAGTTGGGCATAGGTGCTAGTAGCTGCTCTATTTTGCCCAACAATATAGCAGGTAACATTACCGCAAGAAGACTTGTCCCTGAAGAGAATTGTATACTAGGCCTCCCAACATTTGCTCTATTTTGCCTATCAATATAGCAGGTAAACATTACTGCAAGAAGACTTGCTGAAGGGAATTGTATACTAGGCCTCCCAACATTCAGCACTTGTCTTCAAGTACTGTCAGACCAATAGTGAATACTATTACTGTACTTTTACTTGAAGTACTTTTGGCAAATGTTAAGAAAAGCCCCCTCTGCACCCTTCCATTCGTTTCAGGCTGTTCAGTCGATCGCTGTCGCATTCTCAGATTACTGTGTTCTGAATTTACATGCACATGATCATAACGTACCATCGTTTTATTTTTGTGTGTATTGACACTAAACTGACCCTAACCCTATCCCAAATCCTATTTCTAACCCTAAGGGAATGCAACAGCGGTTACAGGTTGGATAGGTTTAGTGTCGGCGGTAATCTGAGAATGCAACAGCGGTCGACGGAAGAGCCTGAAATGAATGGAAGAGTGCAGAGAAGAGGGCTTTTCTTAATAGTTCAGGGCTCCCAGGGACCCCCAAATTCTAAAGGACCATCTAAAAGAATGTGCAGGGGGTCCCATGGATGCACTAGAAAATTTCTTTTTAGCATTCGCAATGACACTGGGACCCTCTATCCCACCTCTAGGACCCTCTATATTGTAAGTGGAGTCCATGGGACCCCTTGTTTTGCGGGACCATTGGGGGAGCCTTGCATTTGCCGTACTTTTTTTATCATCATTATTGTTCTACACACTGACTGCCGTGCTGATCGTGGCGGCCGGTGTGGGAGAGTTTGAGGCTGGCATCTCCAAGGAGGGTCAGACCATTGTGTTATTTCTATCAATATCATCAATGTTATCATTATTATTGTTCTACAGGCTGACTGTGCCGTGCTGATCGTGGCGGCCGGTGTGGGAGAGTTTGAGGCTGGCATCTCCAAGGAGGGTCAGACCCGAGAGCACGCTCTGCTGGCCTACACCCTGGGGGTCAAGCAGCTCATCATCGGCGTCAACAAGATGGACAACACCAGCCCACCCTACGCTGAGGTACAATGCCTAATCTCTGGCCTCATGATTTTTATGCCTTGACTGTTGCTGAGTAGGAAAAGCTTGGCAGCGAAGCCAAGATATCGTTTCTTTGCACTGCTGTTTAGCGCCTTTTGTAAGGTCTGCCCCGTTAAAGTTAGTAAGATTGTGTTAGGTCTGGCATTTTGAACGTTGTTTAATGTCCTGGTAAGTAGAGTGATTTGTTAGTAGGCTGAGTATTATTGTTACAGCGTTGAATGTAGGACCTTTTCATACCCGTAATAAATAATCGATACTGAACTTCTTTTTTTCTTTTGATTTTGATCCTCTGGTATGCACATTTAAAAAAAAAAAGAGAAAACCTTGGGTTCTACAATAATAAGCTACCCATTTGAAAGGTTTCCCCAAAATGAATAGTAGGATTGTTGTGACAATTCTTTTTTTCGTTGTAAAGAACAGTTCCCCAGAGAAACTTTACAGGCTTGCCAGTAAGCTGAATATTTGAGTTTTCCCAAATGCAAAATGGAATGTCTTTACGACAATTCTTTTCTTGTTATGACATGGATCTTTCCTGAAGAGGAACTTGGGAACTTTACAGCTTCGTCAGTAACTTACATAATAATTATTTAACAGATGTCCCAAGCGCAAAATGGAATGTTTCAAGACTTTTTTTTCCGGTTGCCAACAGACCCGCTTCAGGGAAATCGAGAAGGAGGTGAGCAACTACATCAAGAAGATCGGCTACAACCCCAAGTCGGTGCCTTTTGTGCCCATCTCCGGGTGGAACGGCGACAACATGCTGGAGCAAAGTGACAACATGGGCTGGTTCAAGGGAGGCTGGGCCATCGAGCGCAAGGAAGGCAACGCCAGCGGCAAGACCCTGCTGGATGCCTTGGACTCCATCCTGCCTCCCAAGCGCCCCACCGAGAAGCCCCTGCGGCTGCCCCTGCAGGACGTCTACAAGATCGGAGGTCAGGAGCTGGGCTGGCGCCGAGTTTGAGAAAAACTAAGTGGTGTTCAGAAGGTTAAGGCTCCCCCATGTCATGGGGGATACTGGGGGAGGGGTGGTAGTGTTCTTGGAAATAGTTAGACATGTTTACTCTACTGTTTTCGAGTAGTATTCTACTCAATTTGGACCGTTAATACTCCTCAAAATTGACAATAATGCTCTAATTACTCATTTTCAGTGAACATTGAAGCCTACACATATTGCACCAAAACTACTAATTTCAGCTATCCAGAATACTCAAGACTTGTGTAGGGGGTAAACAGGTTTGGACTTGCCAGTTAATCAAGGCAAGATGCATCATCTAACGAAACTAGAAAAATAAACCCGATGATGACGCTAAATGAACAAAAAATGATGTAAATTGAACTGGAATGACTGAAATATTGACATTTTCATTCCTGATATGAAGTGCATGGATGCTCCTTGCAGGATGTCCTGAATTGCAGGATTTTATTGCCCAGAGCCGGCGTCACCGGATTATGAGAATTTGAAAAGAAACAATTTTCTTAGACACACACTTGTACAATAAAAAGGGCCTATATAAGCATTTGCTATATTCAAAGGAACGTTGCGCTTGTACTAGTCTAGAGGGGTGGGGGGAAAGCAGTAAATGTGTGTGTGTTCGCTGCACTTGCACTCTGCCGGGGCTGCCCCCTAGCAGGATTTTTGAAATTTTCCTGGAGTGACGTCTTTCGATTTACGTCTGTTTTGCGCATGGCGAAGTATTGTATCATTAATGTTTATCGTTGTTGTTGTTCCCAGGTATCGGCACAGTGCCGGTGGGCCGTGTGGAGACAGGCATCATGAAGCCGGGCATGGTGGTCACCTTCGCCCCCTCCTGTGTCACCACTGAGGTCAGTACAATGCTCGGTTCTTTTTCTCTTTGGTCTTGACCCCTTTTTCACCTGAACTGTCAGTATCGGCGTAGATGCTACTCTTTCAGTTTCACACTGATTTCAGTTTTTTTAATTTTACCAGAAACTTCAGGTGTTTTTCAATTTTGTTCCTTCTTTTTGGCTGTCCCATCTTCTGGGCCGTACAGTGGCGTTGCTTCCACGCCGCTCGTTCTGAATCCCAACTCGCAGCTACACCCCGGTTTGTTCAAGTCGCAGAATCCGAGACCAGCAGTCCAAGGGGAGCGAATAACATTCATCATTCAACACCCACCCACCCCACCCCCCCCCCCCCAAATCGACCACAAGTGATTTGGGGCACTTTAAACTTTGTTCTATCACGGAAATCTCGTGGAATCTTGAAAACGGCATGGTGATGCCATGTTGTTTTCAAAGACAATGTCATCATTTTACAAGGCTTATTGGACTCAAACTGTCTGTCCATATTAACTGTCTGTCTTGTCTCGTTATCTCTCTTGCGTTGCCCCCTGAATCGTCCAACAGGGCTCTACCCCTTTGCCCCGCCGGGGTTCTGGGCGACCCCTGCCTTTCGTTTTTGGGAGTTGCACCCATGAGTGTGTTTGAAAGTGTTGACGTTCCCTAGGTGTCGAGGAATTTGCAAGGCTTTGGATCAAAACTAAGACGGTTAGAAAAAAGATACTTCCATATGGAAATGATTCGGTGTTTCAAAAGTCTCGGTTTTAGTTTTACTTAGCTGACCATTTGCCAGAAATACAGTTCTAAACCATCCTTCAACAGCAAAAAGAACGCATGAGAATCCATCAAACATTTTAATCAGTTTTGTACGCAAGAAATTGGAGAATGCTTTTTTGTGTGTTTTTTACACTTGAGAAACCTATTTTTGTTTTTCTTCTCGAACGTCTTAACCTTTAAACCGTCAGCCATTTTTCAGCCACAAACTTCCATCAAACTAACCTGGGTAGAGAAAAAAATCTCTGCAATACTGGGGATTCCTGTGTGACATATTGAAAGTAAGGCCTATCCTTACCTCCCAAAATTAAGAGGACAGGGTCTTTGGATAACAGACCCTGATTTGATGCCTTATAGTCACATAGGTGTTAAATCACTGTGGTGCTAAAATGCGACATTGGCGGTGAAAGGGTTAAATACACACTCCAGTACACACCATAAATAGAGCAGTGATGTCCCGAGGCCCCGGTCATAAGCCATTGACCTATTAACATTTCCTATTGTGTTCTACCCGGTCAGGACAAATGTCTGAACACTGGCACTCTTTGTCCTATTGATTTCCTCGAGAGCCAGGACATTGTCATTGATTTATCTCGTCTCATGACACTTTTCGATCCTCGTTGCATCACTGAAGAGAACTTCAGGGCTCTATGAAGCACTAAAATTCTACAGGACCCTCTTAAAAGAATGTGCAGGGGGTCCCAGGGATGCATTAGAAACATTATTTTTAGCATTCGCTGTGCCACTGGGACCCTCTATCCCGCCTCTAGGACCCTCTATACTGTAAGTGGAGTCCCTGGGACCCCTTGTTTTGCGGGACGATTGGGAACCCTGGAGCTTAGGATTATAGATGAAAGAAGTAGAGTTTGAGATTTTAGGGTCGACTCATAAACATGAGGGGGGTGTGGGTGTTAAAGTACAACTTTGCACCCCCATCCCCCAATTTTTCCCCCTCCCCGATGTTCGCATTAGCTACAACTTTTCACCAACATTTTTGGGGCGGTATTTTTTTTTTTGGCAGGTGAAGTCTGTGGAGATGCACCACGAGTCTCTGATAGAGGCTCTGCCTGGAGACAATGTCGGCTTCAACATCAAGAACGTCTCCGTCAAGGAAATTCGCCGTGGCAACGTGGCCGGCGACAGCAAGAACGACCCGCCCAGGGAGGCCAAGGTCTTCTACGCTCAGGTGAGAGTCTGGATTGTTGTTGTTGAATAGTGACACTAGTATTCCATTTTTCATTCTGTTTGCTGGCTTAGCTGTTTCATTGCCTTTCAACAGAATGTTCTTTCAGGTATCGGAATTCAGACCTGCCAACCTTTCCGCTCGGACTACATTTCTTCCGCACGAGTCCGTAAAATTCTGCTTTCAAAACTTTAAAAAAAAACGGTTTTTTAACACAAATTCATCGTCTTATATACAGAGCAGCACAGCTGCTGTGCGCATAACCGACTTTCCAGTTTCTGTTCGCGCACTTCCGTCAAGATGGCAATTGACACATGGATGTGTGTGAGACTGGTGAGAAAAGAAAAGACCAATATTTCTGCCAAGATTACATGGAAAAGTATCCGTGCATTCAGAGATCAAGAAAGTGTGCATCATGCTTGATGTACGATGTGCTCACTACACTTAAAAGTCTCCTGTGGAGGGTGTCAAGACATAAAATGCCACATTACTTCTCAGCGTCTTATCAAAACTGCAAACTCCCAGACTGTCTTCCACCGTTACCGACTTTTTTTTAAGCCAACAGAAGGAAAGGAGAACAAAGATGAACTGATTCATTATTTTCCTCCCAAGTCTAATTATTTAAGTCATCTATGGCACCAACTGTCTTGGTCTGCCCAAATAAAAAGGTCAGAGGTACAAACCAAACGCTTCTATTGTGGTAGGAATAGTTGTGACACTTCCAGACAAGACTAGTTTTAGACAAGACAAGTTCACAAGGATGAAAATTGCTTGCTTCAAATTATGTTTATGCGTGAAAGTTAAGATGCCGCATCAAAATTTCTCTCAGCTCCCCCAAATTCCTCTTTCCTGCTACAAATATTCCTCTTTGGTCTGTTGGGGGGTTGGCAGGTCTGATTCTGAATTGTCCGAGCCTACAGAGGATTTGTACATTTCAGACGGTTAGGAATTGATGGCAGAGGATTTGTTTGTTGTGGCAAAAGCTTTGCTTTTTTGCCAAGTGTGAGCTTTACTGTAAAAACAACCACATTTTAAAGCAGGTTCTCTTCTAAAGTCTACTGATTTTTGATCATGTTGGGAACTGATTTCCAATTCCATGTTGCCTGTCTGTAGTCTGGGGCTTTGATGGCTTTTATGCTGTGGGTTTCAGACAAGTGGAGTTCACACAATTCTGATGCTTGTATTTTTAGCGAAAGAAATCCCTAGCAGTCAATCTTGGCTTTGATTTGGTGCCATCCCTCCCACCATTCACTAAGAGAAATTGAAAAGAGGCCTTGCATTTACTGATTTAGGAAGGAGAGATTGCGTTAACGCAAACATATTATTTGTTTACCCACTCTTTTAATAAATGAATAGGCTTCATGACATGCAGGCCCCCTCAGTTGTGGGGAGACGTGTGTGTGCCAGGATTTGCATGATCGGTGCCCAGTAAAGAGATTCCACAGCAGATTTTTGAAACTTGTTGAAGCGTGCTGTGTCAGTAGGCTTTAGCCTTGACGAGGACCTTCACAAAATGTGACGCATACAATTTTTGTTGTTGTAAGTAACATTTGGTTTGTTGACTTTTGATTCAAATTTGATTCTTAAAACTAACCTGTGCTGTGTGCAGGTGATCATCCTGAACCACCCCGGAGAGATCAAGAACGGCTACGCCCCCGTGCTGGACTGCCACACGGCTCACATCGCCTGCAAGTTCACCGAGATCAAGGAGAAGTGCGACCGCCGCTCCGGCAAGAAGCTGGAAGACAACCCTAAGTCTGTCAAGTCCGGCGATGCCGCCATGGTGGATCTGACCCCCAGCAAGCCCATGTGCGTGGAGGCCTTTGCCGACTACGCTCCCCTGGGGCGCTTTGCCGTGCGCGACATGAAGCAGACGGTGGCCGTGGGCGTCATCAAGAGCGTGACCAAGGCTGAGGCCGGCGCAGGGAAGGTGACCAAGTCCGCCCAGAAGAAGAAGTGATGGCTACTGGAACCCTTGTCTGCCACATGCTGTCTCGATTCTGGGTGCCATAGCCCCTACCCTCTTGTGCCATCGATGTTTTTCAAGCGACAGGCTCGTTGCGTTTTGATTTTGTTGCCTCTGTGGTTGCTGCAATCCAAACTACACAGGAAAGAATTCAGAAGGAAAAAAGGCTAATTTTGTTGTCTAGGGTTTGGATTGATTTTTTTTTTTGGGGGGGTGGGGGTGGGGGGGTCGGGTCCGTTTTAGTTTAATTTTGCTCAGTAACCGAAAGGGTAAAATAATAAATTCAGTTTGTGGACAAGAAATTGATGCGTTTGTGCAATGTTTGAATGTGTGTGTTGCATGTTTTGTGATGTTCATCTTAACAGTTATTGCATGGATGCAACTTTTCCTGGTATACAAGGATTTCCTGTTTTTGAATTTTACTTTTTTTTGTCAAACGAGATCTTCGTGTCTACTGTAGTTTTCAAACACTTTAAAATAAGCATTTGTATAAAATGTGGACAAAGTAAACTAAAATACCTTCATAAATCATTTTTCCCCTAGACCCCGGCCTTTCAGGGTTTTTTCATTTTGTGTAGTTGCACCCGTGTTATTGTCATGCATTACCTTTGATTGTTTTATCAAGTTATTTCAAGACTGGAGAACCTACAGTAATTGTACCACTGCCAGAAAACACCAATCTATTATAACCATACATGACCAACACTCAAAACAATTGCATACATACTGCTTAGCTGGAAGAACATAAGCGTTAAACGCTTGTTACCATAGTAACCCAAAAAGAGAAGCACCTCCGTGACGGCAGCATAACCTCCCCTTGATACTCCTGTCACGGTGGCCACTTCCTGCTTCAACTTCATTCCACCATTTTCCATGCTTGATAGCTGAGAAGTACATTTTGCTCTACCCACTTTGAAGCTTCCCGTTCTTTGGTGGGTTTGTTCCGGTCTTAAATACTCTTTCTGTCCAGGACTACTCATTCTTTCTATTCAGATAGTTTATACAGGGTTCATAGGGGCCTTACCAGTCCTTATAAGTCCTGACCAATTGAAATCTCCAAGTAAGGCCTTACAAGTGCTTACATTCATTTCAAGGTCCTTACAAGTCCTGACCGCTTCCAAAAACTGCCCTGAGCAGCAAGACCATACTCAAAATAGATCGCAGAAGCAGCACTTTTACACTTGAGAAACATTGCTCAGCACCTACTCCACCTTACCCCCCTCCCCCACCTTCCCGTTTCAACTGACCGCTTAGCAGACGAACGATTCACCGCGAGTTGTCAAGAGAAATTGGACTGAAATCTCGTTGTTTATCCTTGTGTCGTTTTACGAGAATCTGTGTCGGCTATAGTTTTTCTATCAGCTTAGACATTGTTCAAAATGCTGGGAAAGTGTTCCTTTCAAGATCGTTGGCTAAAAGATGGAGATTATCCTTAGGCCTACAGGTCCTTACAACGTCCTTACTTGGGAATAGCTGAAAGCCCTGGGAACCCTGTTATAGAAAGTGTGTTATTCTTTTTGAAGAAATATTGAATTTTGACAGTGGCCTGCCCGGTTTTTCACGTTTGGCTGACATTATTTTTATTTTCTTGTTGGCTTTTTATTTTTTCTGATTTGATTTGGGTTGTATCTTGGTTTATATGCAACTTTCAGTTTGTGGTTTTAAATTGCCTAAAGTTTTTGGCTAATTTAGCTACGTTTTTATCATGTCGGAAAAAGGTAAACATTCCTCTTTGAGTACTTCGAAGAAGTCGGTCTCGTTAACATTCTTCTTCTGAAGTGGTTCGGGACAACCACAAGGGGCGTGCCTTTACACCCCTGTTGTCTTCCTCTAAGAGGTCTGTCAAGAAACCATCTCGCTCTTCTTCAAAATTAGACACTCGGGCCAAAGTTTCGTCGCCGAATTTGTTTAGGTCAATCGGTCCCTCCGGAAGGGAAGTCAGTCAAACATGAGCCTACTTCGGCTGAGCTCCCTATTCTCATTCCGGATTCTAATCCGAGCACTCCTTCACCAGAGCTTTTCGATGCTTTCGTCAAGCATCTTCAGTCGAGCGGTCTCATCGTTTCATTACCGGCTGTCATCTATTCTGCCTCCCCGGTTGGGGAGGAGAAATATCTTTCATTATCAGCGCAGGTTTCTTTTGTCTCCTACGCTCCTCCCTCACGAGGACTTCTTCGAGGACTACCAGCTGACGTCCTCCAGGTCTGTGGTTGCCGCTCGTGCTGCCCGGTCCCCTCATAGTGGCGACACCTACCGCCGTACGCCATTCAGGGTCCAGTCTGCCTCCAGGGAGGTCTACCCCTCCACCTCGGGCCATGGTCCCTTGGGGTAGTGTCATTTTTCTACCCTCCACAGGCTTGCTTTATATTTTTATTTAGCTAGCTTCTGCTATGTTTTTTCTTCTTTAACAGTTTAAGAAGAATTTTTAAGATTCATTTGTGACTTTTCTAAGTTACTACTTGTTGTACTTTAGCATAAGTGTTTTGCTAAAAATATCAAGTTGTCATGTCGGATAATTTTAGAGACACTCCCTCGGGTGTCTCTAAAGTGTCGTATTCTATTTGACATCTAACTTTTGCAGGCTGTTCACGACACTATCTCTGGGCTTTTGTTGTCTCCCACATTTTCGTCTGTCTCTAGACTTAAAAAATAGTCTTCTTTATCTTCGTCGAATTCAGCTTCTCAACACCAAGTTGAGTCGCCGATTTCTTCTAATTTTTTGTCTAATCGGATTTTCCTCAGGTTCAATCTGACTGAACTCTGTTGGTACTCCCTGTGTCGAATTCGAGTTCGTTTTCGTACATGTTTTCTACAGGGAAATTTTCGATGCATTCATTCAGCATCTCCTTAATTAGTCTTCTTCGGGCATTCCAGCTGGGGAGGAGACTTCTGTGTGTCCTTTGGTTTCAGCACAGGTTTCCTTTGTCTCCTCCTACGTTTCTTCGTCAGGACCTCTACTGAATGACATCCCCAAGTCTGTGGCCGCCTCTCGGGCCTTCCATTCCCCTCAACGTGGTGATTCCTTCCACCGTGGTCAGGCCTCTTCGGGCAACGGTTCCTCCATGGTCCCTAGGTCTTCCACGGTCCCTCCTCCTCGTCGTGGGTGGATCTACACCGACCAGGATGTCGAAGACATCACGGAGGGTGTTAGTAGACGGCCCGTCTACTCAGTCAGGGCATCGCGGTTCTCGCAATTGTTGGAGAAAGTGACAAGAGACTCGCCTCAGCTGATCCTCATCACGCCCTTTTGGCCAACCAGTCTTGGTTCCCGGAGGTGTTGACGTTGGCGAAAGCGCCACCTCTCCTTCATCAACTCAACTCAAAGACATTGGTTCAACCAAGAACAGGAATAGGGCACCCAAATCCAGACGTGCTCAGGCTGACCGTCTGGAGACTGTAAGGCAGGGCCTCAAGAGGCAAGGTTTTGCGACTAGGTCCATCGATCTCTTGCTTACTTCGAGGAGACAAAGCACTAACTCGTACAATCTTCGTTGGCGTGTGTGGTTCAATTTTTGTAAGGATCACAGTTTTGATTTTCTTCACCCGTCATCGGCTGAATTTGTGCGCTTTTTGTCTTTCCTTTTCACAGAAGTATTTGTCTGCAAAGACTTTCGGGTTACAAATCGGCCATCAGTAGTACCATTTCTCTAACTCTCGATTCACGTTTGGTGTCGGCTCTGTCCTCGCCTTACGTGACTTCATTTATGCAGTGAAACTAAGAGCTCCGTCGTTCTCCATTCGTTTTCCCGCAATGGGATCTCTTTTTGGTTTTGAATTATCTGCGTGATAAGTGTGAACCTTTGGACAAGATCTCGCTTAAAGTTCTCACGTACAAGACTTTGTTTTTGATAGCCCTTGCTTCCACACGTAGAGTTAGTGGCATTCACTCAATTAGTGGCCTCTCTGGAGATATTGAGTTTGATCCCTTTGGTTCTATGGTCTCTGTCTTTCCTTCCAGAATTCAGAGCAAAGACACAACCTGGTGATGTAGACTCTTCTCATGTCAATATCTCTCATTTGTGATGACGATTCTGAAATTTGTATTTGCCCAGTACGTTGTCTAAGGTTCTACCTTAAGCGCACCAGCTCCTTCAGGGGCTCTAGGAGACGCCTCTTTATCTCGATCAACCAGAAATATGAGACATTTCTTAGGGTACCATCTCTAGATGGTTGGTCGAGACTGTCAAGTTAGCGTACTCAACTCTAGCTCCTCTCTTCCGGAAAAGCCCATCAGAGCACATGAGGTCCGGGCTGTCAGCCTTTCACTGGCGCTAACCAAGGGCGTCCCGCTCTCCAAGATCCTGGAAGCGGCGACCTGGCGCTCTATCTACACCTTCTTGAGCTTCTACCTCCGGGATATTTCCGTCAAGAGGACCGACATCTCGTTCGCCATTAAGTGTTGTCTCGTCGTGTTGTGGCTCACACTCCCATCTCCTAATGTAAGGTTTTACGTTTACTTTCTTCTTTGGTAAGCCAATTTTTTGGCCTATGGGAGAAAACAGATTGGAATAATTGTGAGGTATTTATGTGTTTTTTCATGGAGTTTTAGGGTATGTACTTTTCATTTTTAGTACTTCTCGCTCCCAATATGATTGTATAGCATCACCCTCCTCCGCGTTGGTATTCTGCAATTGTTTTGAGTGTTGGTAATGTATGGTTATAATAGATTGGTAGATTTATATTAATCTTACTATCTATATAACTAAATACTTACCAACACTCAAAACAACCTAAGGTTCCCTCCCATCCATCCCTCCTGATGCTGATGGGGAATGAGGTTGAAGCAGGAAGTAGCCACCGTGACAGGAGAGTATCAAGGGGAGGTTATGCTGCTGTCACGGAGGTGCTTCTCTTTTTGGGTTACTATGGTAACAAGCGTTTAACGCTTATGTTCTTCCAGCTAAGCAGTATGTATTCAATTGTTTTGAGTGTTGGTTAGTATTAAGTTATATAGATAGTAAGATTAATATAGGTACCATTCGGCATTGTAGCCTTTTCTTTCTTTTTATAATATTTGGTGGAGCAGTTCAAGACAGAAGGCACACGTTTGGTAATAAGAGACTTGACATCCCTTTCGAAGATGGGCTTAACCCCTTTCCATTATCAATTTTTTCAAAGGAAAAAAGTACCAGAGGCAAAGTTTCAGGAAGAAAAAAGGAAAATTTGTATTAATTTGTCATGATTTGCGAGTCATTTTTTCAAGAAGAAGAAAAAGCTTTTTTTCTTTTCCAATTGTATAAAGTTTGTCTGATTAGTTAACCTCCCTTCTTTTTTTTTCCCCAATTGGGATCCATGTGGGTTTTTTCCCCCAGTTTGGTTTGAATTATTTTTCTTCAACATTCCCTGGGAGAGGAAGGAGTTTTTGGACATGCAAAACTAGAGATTCAGGCATGTTTTTTTCTCATTTCCTGTAAAAACTTTCTACATCACTTGAATGATGTCGCCCAAAAGGTTAGTTTGTTCTGGAAGGCTGAAATGCTCTTAAATCCTGTTTCCCTTTGGTTATGTTTTCATTGTGCCGTTGCAATGGTGTTTTCTGGGAAATGGTTCCCTGCTTGTGTTCTGCGTTTCCGGGCCATATGGCCATAATGGGTGAGGTACGTATGTGTCCATTGTCAGTTTTCGCTGGTCTCCCCGTTGCGTACAGCCGACTCATTCCGATTTCAAAGGAGAAAAATTATTAGGATGTTTTTTTTGAATGGCAGGAGACGGCCAATAAATCAGATAGTTGATAGAAAGTAAAGGGAAAAGGCAGAGTCAAAGAGTGGAACATTAGAGGAAGTTACAAGCACAGATCTTCCGGAAGGTGGGGAAACTATTTTTATGAAAGACCCCCTGGTATCCCCTCAGAGAGGCTTGTGTTCTTCTTCGATCGCTCAGTTTCCTATCAGTTATGAGCGCAGATGCGTCATGCTGCCATTATGCGCATAAGTAAGAAATAATTAGGCCCAGCATGTTCGGCTGGAGGAAATCTTTTTGAAAGTGTTTCTTGAAAAAAGACAGGAGAATGGGTCGGAAAGGCAGAAAGATAGTAGATGACAGCAAGCAAGGCGAAAAGGCAGAGTGACAGATTAGAGGAAGTTACAAGCACAGAACTTCCAGAAGGTGGGAACTATTTATACAAAAGCCCCCCCGGTATCCCCACGGGGGGAGCTTGTGTTCAAACAGCCTTGACACTAAAATCTAGCCACACAAGCACTCGAGTTAAAAAGACAATGAATAATGTGGCACTGCTACATATCTTCATTTTATCAAAATACACATACTGACACACAACTCTTCTCTCTCTCTCTCTCTTAACTTTGCATATCATTTCTATGAATGAAAAGAGAGTACAGTAGTCATTTAATTTTATGCCAATGGCCACACCACATTGAAAAACGGTTCTCGTCCGATCACTGAAGTTAAACAACGTTGGGCCTGGTCAGTACTTGGAACGGATGACCGTCTGGGAACACCAGGTGCTGTTTTCCATATTTTAATCAGTCCCAGAAGAATGTTTCACAATAAAAATTCTTCATAGTCAAAAGCAGATCATGCAAAACGGGATAAAACTTAGCTTGGTTTAACTTGTGAAAAATGAAGAATGAAAACAAAATTGCCTAGCAAAAGAAAATTCAACCAACATGCTAGCTGAAGAAACGTAAAAAAAACATTAAAACAAAACTGGAGAACAATAATGGTAAATAAAGACCTTTTGACATCAACTGAAAATTGTGGCAAGAACTGATAGCAATATGACTGTTACTTGTCCTCTGAATTGTCAATTCGGAATGTGTCTGCTGTACGCAGCGGGGAGACCAGTGAAAACAAAACCGGACACATACATACCTTACCCATTATGACCTGGGAACGCAGAAGTGTTACTTGTAAACCTTTTCTTTGAACTCTCACTCTGATCTTTACTTTAATAAGATCAAAATATGAAGACCCACATCAGCTTCAGTACAAAAATTTCAAAATATTTTACCAGGGATTTGTTTTGGTTAGGGGGGAGGCATTTGCACTGGCCCACTCTTTGTACTGTAGCCTTTGGGGATTTGTTTGCATTGAGCATTCGGATTCCTATTTTTGGTTAGCATTGAGCATCCTAATGCTTACATTCTAAAGCCCTTGGCTGAGAGTTGGGATGTCCCCTGGGAAAATAAGGTTTCTCCCCTATTAGGACCTGCCCAGCCCATCCATTTAGAATAGCTCGATGGCTTGGAGTCAAAACGGACTATATGTATCTTTAGATAGTCCATTGACGTATTATTGAGCATATTACAAAAACTAATAACTTGTATCAGTGACTGCAGAAATATATAAAGGGGTTTTAATTATAGAGACGGGGGGGCACCCTGACGAATGACTTTGCAAGAAACACGTCGAGATCACAGGAAAACACCCTTTACAGAGATCGCAACACTCATTTGGCTCTGGTTTCCTATAAATCAAATCGGCGATTCCTCCTTGACAGGGGTGCTGGAAGTCAAATTATGTCGGTGAAAGAGAAGGCATGTCTTCTCCTTTCTAGTGGCCACCTGAGTTTAGCACATTTCCACAATACAAGCGTTTTTATCATTTTCAATGTTATACAGTTTACCAAAAGGAGTTTCTATCACAACAAAGGAAATAGCTTCTTTTTTTTTTTTACTGCACTACAAAGAAAAAAGCTTCAACCACGAGTGGCCTACACCCACCCACCCCATCCAAAATGGCTTCTCTTTCCGGCAGTCTCCGCCAAGGAGGAATCGCCGTTTTGACGGTTTGATTTCTAGGAAACCAGAGCAAAGCGAGTGTTCCGATCCTTGAAAATGCTGACTTTCTGGTGACCTGGACGTGTTTCTTGCAGAAACTCATCCGTCAGGGTGCCCCTTTAAATAACGAAATTGGGGGACATTGACGAGGGTTGCCCCACATGGCTGAAAGGGCAAAGAGGGCGTAAAACCTTATTTTCATTGATGGGGGGCAGTACACATTGTTATGCAACCAGAAGTCTGCCAGGTACAAACTCGGTACATTCCTTCTTTGCTGTACACATGTACACGTTTACTACAACGGGCATGTGGATCAGTTTTGATGCCAGAAAAAAGATTGTCTCTATCCTTGGTTAATTACTCTTTTTTTCCTATCCACGTTTTATGTTCACAGAAGCGTGTGTGGGGGGTAAATTTCAGCCCATAAGGCCTAGTGCCTTTTTTTCAGCCTGGCGTAAACCATCACATTTTGAGGAAAACATTTTTTTAAATTAAAAAAGGAGCCCCCCCCCCCCCCGAAAAACAGCATCATTAACAGACAACCAAACAACATTGACAGAAAAAAAGCAACAACAAAAACCTGTTAACGAAATGTGATGAATCATGACATGATAATAGGCCTAATTCGAAAAGAAAAACAGCAGCAAACGGAACAAAAACGTGATTTCTAAAGAAAGGTCAACACATTCATGTGACCCTTTTCTTTTTTAAATAGTAAATTTGGTACTTTATAGTCGCAGTGAGGCGTCTGTGAAATTCGGGTTGCTCCCACTTGCGTCAGTGGTACAGGACCAACAATCCATCAAGCGCCCCTTTCCCCTCTGGCTGCCGGACGCGCTCTCCAGGTGGGAGCAACCCGAATTTCACAAAGACGCCTCGGTGACTATAGTGTACCTAACCTAACCCCTTCAGCTTCCCCTCCACCCTCTCGATCTGTCCCTTCAATATTCAGTAAAGAACAGACCGAGCCCCCCATTTTTAGTCTTTTTTTTCTCCCAACTTTGAAGAGCCAGAATGGTCAACATACCGTAGGCCCTGAAGAGAAGTCGGACCTGGAGAGCGCGTCGCAGCCAGAGGCGCCCCACTTTTCTTTTTTGTGTGCATGCGATTTGTGTGACGAGGATGCAAAGGGTGTGCGTGCGTGTAAATTTCAGTTGACCAAATGACACTACTTTTTCTAGTGGCAACTTTTTCGTTGCCACTGGGTTTAACGTGTGCTAAGTGCATGAGCACTGACACGGGGCCTCGGTTTATCATAGTCTCGTCCGAAAGACTCCACGTTCGGACCATAAGGCCTAGTGCAGAGATAAGAACAATCCCCTCAGTGTACCCAGGTTCGAACTCGTTTATCGCGCACAAGGCGAACGCATTATCTGTGCCACTCGACATCGGTCAAGACCGTGACGTTAACAGTCCCAAGAGATTACAGAAAGAATCGGATGATATCGGCATCAGTGAAGGGGTGGGGCGACTTGGGACAGGCCTTTCTTGAAAGGAGAAAGTTTGAGATGAAGTCAAATCGGCGATTCCTCCTCGGCGGAGATGTAGAAGTCATTCTTTCAGTCTTTTATAATGGCCGCCTGAGTCTGCTAACGAAATTTCTACAATACAAGCCTTTTTTGCACGGTTCACCAAAAGGAGTTTCGCTTACAACTACAAAGGAAATAGCTCCCCCCCCCCCCCCCCCCTTTTTTTTTTTACTGCACTACAAAGAAGAAAAAGCTTCAAGTGTCCTCCACCCACTCCGTCCAAAATGTCTTCTCTCTCCGGTAACTCCGCCAAGGAAGAATCGCCGTTTTGACTTCTAGAAAACCAGAGGAATATGAGTGTTCCGATCCTTGAACTGCTGTTTTTCTGATCTCGACGTATTTCTTGCGAAAACTCATCCGTCAGGGTGTCCCTTTAAGACATGTGGTTTTCTTATCTATATAAGCTTATGTCTGAATTAAATAAAACACACACACACACACACATCAATATAATTTTAATTAAATTGATCCCGTAGCCTAACATGTATCCCCTCCCCCTCCCACCACACACACACACTACAAAAGCCGCACACAGAGAGAGACTATTACTTCTCTTCTCGGCCTATTGGCTAGACCGTGATTCAAGAACATACATTTTTTTTTAGTATACCCTGGTTTGTTCAGCCCAGAGCCTGTGTATCTAGTATATATACTAGTATATACACAGGCTATGGTTCAGCCCGTCGTACATGGCGAAAGCCGATACGCGACGTTAAACTGAACTTCCATCCAATAATCTCACTATCTAAGAGAGAGAGAGAGAGCAAGCCTGCTTAGTGAGACTAAAAAAATTGGTTAAACAATGAACGAAAACTTAGCTTTACGTCCTCCCGGCCGTAGCCATATGGGACATTACTTTTTATTCAGTTGGAGAGAAGTTAAACAATTAAAAACAAAAGTTTGATATTGAAACAAAGTTCACTGAGTAATGAAACCCTGATCAAAATCCGCATTTTTGGTAGGGTGAGGTGGGAATGGGCAGTACTATTACATTTACAGACAAAGACAAAGCAAAAACATAACCGCCTTAGCGGAGGTAACAACCAAGATCTAGCTAGGAGTGGGCATCGGAATTTCTTTCTCTCGTGGCCGAAATGTAGGTTAAGCTATTACAACAGAGTTGGTCAAGCCAACTCTTAGTCATGACCACTGAGGGGCACGTGACAGTGACTGACCAATCAGTGGCGAGATCATTGTTCGTACCCCTCTAGGCTCCTTTTCACCAATCACGTGACCTGCCACATCCGGCGACGTTCTTTTACGCCTGTACACCATTAGAAGCAGCAAGGTACGTGAAATTTGGGGAAGAAAATCTTCATTTTTTTTCTTTGTAAGTTTGACATCCGAATGGAATGGTGCTATCATGTTGAAATAATATGATTGCATGATATTTTGAGGGCGTTTAATTGTATGGTTATGGCTTAATTGCTTAGTTTGTGACTTACCCAAAAAATTACATGACTAACAGTAACACCTCTTGTGACTTGAGCCGGTGGTGCCGCCACGCCACGTTACCTGAATAAAGACTGTCTTCACATATTTTTAAGTGATTCTCTTTTACTGTTGTCAGTTTAGGAACACCTTAACGCATATTATTTAGCCACGACCGTGGAAATTTTTTTGTAGTTTGGCAAGCTGTAAAGTATTCGATTGGTAGCCATTTACCACCGACAACCCACCCATCCACATGGTAGCAAATCATGGCGCCATCCCTCCCCCCACCTCCCTCCATTTTTTCTCTCCAAAACTACTTTGGATTTGGTCAATTAGTAATGATAGCTTAAAAAAAATTGTAATTTTGTTCAATTATTATTTAAAAAAAACTTTCAATAATTGAATAAGAAGAATGACCAACAAAATTATATCCATCTTCTAATGGTAGCATCAACCAATAATTTTTGGAAAGTGAAAAAAAAAAAAAAAAAATGTGCCAAATGGTTGCTTGTGATGTGTAGTTGTGGATACAAGTTTAATTTTGATTTTAGAGTCGTTCTTGCATTTTTTATGACCTTTTGAAAAAAATCAATAAGTAGGGTGGTTATAAAAATTTAAAAAAATTGTTACTTTTTGTCAAATCCTAATGAAATTTATGTCATTGGAAAGAGCCCGACAAGACCTTTAAAATGATACCCAAAATGATCAAAATCGGTCAAAAATTGAGAAAGTTACGACGTTTTAAAATGATAGCTTTTTTTACATGAGCTATATAAGAAAATTTTGATCAAGGTTACCGGCCCTTACCGTATCAATGTTTGGATGAATAAAACAGCCATAACTTTTTTTTTTTTTTACCAATAAACAAAGCATTGGTACCAAAATAAAGCTTATTCAAAGGGGCAACATCAACCCCAAACATTAGACAGATTAGGCCTAAGCTTTTTGTGCGACTCACAAGATCGCAACATCAACGTGAGCATGACAGAAAACATGTCGGACAGGCTTCGACGTAACACCTCCCGACTTGTGGAGACCTTGAGCAGCATTGAGATTTATTCTAGATGCACCAAATTTGGTGTACTTGTAGAAAAATAATTAAATGTAACTAAGCATTTGTTTAAAAAAATTATGTAATTACCGTTCAGAAATGATAAACGAATGAATTGGACCCAAATATTGGATCGCTTGTCTCTCGCGATCGGCCGTCTTCGCGTAAAAAAAGATTGTTCCCGAATGACCGAGTAGGTGTCTGCTTCCCGAAAGAAAGAAACTCGGATGGTCAGCGCCAAGAATAACCACCAATAAAAACAAGCAAAGGAAGTGACCGTTTGGCACATTGCCAAAATCGCGGTTCGGATTTTCAACGAGAAAAATCGCTGCGGCTTGACCTAATTCCGTCGTTCCTACAATAAGGACGTTCTTTTACTGTATTTTCAAAAAAACACATCAACCCGCGGGCAGACAACAACAAATGCAAAATTATCCATGCAAATTTGGAGCAATGTGTGACTTAACCTATTCTTTGAACTAATTAACTTTTTATTTCAATCGGCTATGTTACTTAAAAAATAAAACAAATTTACTTCAAAATGTTCATTGAAATACTGTCAAGGGAGATAATAAGGGGAAAAAACATTTGTCTTCACCACTTGAAGACTGCCTTTTGATAGTTATTAGTTAATAAATAGCCTTTCCAACTGCATAGATCTATTTGTCCTGTACACACATACACACACACACACACACACACAGTGACATACACACACACACACAGTGACACACACACACACACAAATAAAAAGCCATTGACATTGCAAGCAAACAAACAAACAAAAAGCCCACTTGAACAACATAATAAGTAGATGTGTGTTTCACGAACATCTCTTAAACTCTTTACTTGTGTATCCCTAAACTCAAAACTGTACAGGGCCTCATAAAATCAAAAACAACACAGAGCAGGACTGGGACAGGGCCACTCCCGCCAGTTATGTTAATATTTTGCGCCATGATTCCCTTGATGATTTGACCAGTATAGCGCAATAAAAACGTTCAAGAGCCATGAACAATGTTTTGTAAATGGTACAGAGTCAATATAAATCTAAAGAAAACTAATAAAAATCGATAAAAACCTGCCTGGCTCATGATTTTGTGCAGAAGTTTCAGTAAACACGCTTAGCAGAAGTGTGCGAAAGACGTCTTCTAAGCGCAAAATTATGGGGTCAGATAGGTCAATTTGTTTTGTCTATTTACCAAAATGAACAATTTTCTACATGACCTACTTATTTTTTGGAAATGTTTTAAGGTTAAAATCATTAAATTCAACCTAAACTATACTAAAAACAGTATCTTGACCCGGACACTTATTTATAAATTGGAAAAAACAACAACTGACGAACTAAACATTCAAGACAAAATGGCACCTGCATCAGGCCTCACTAATTTTAGGATTCTCCGACAATTTGATGTGTCCTCGACCTTCATTGGTCACTTTTTTACCATCCGGGTCGTCAGTAAGCTCTCAATGTTAGCAGGAAAATGATAGGCGAAACGCCCAATTTCTCTGACGGACTGAAGGATAACTCTTGGCAAAAACACGTTCGATAACTCTTGCAGTTGGGTCTTGCTACTAATGGATGAAGGCGGATGATTAATGGATTTGGAAGAAGAAGATCCATTATTTTGCAACATTTTCTTTGATCCACGTTCTCTAATCCAGGCTGTGTAACTCCAAGGTAGGAAGAACCAACAAAATTTTGAAAAGAGAAAAAAAAAAAAAAAATCTTTATTAAGTACTTCTGTAAGGTGTTTAATTAACATTTCAATTGAAACTATTATGAAATATCAAGAAATCAATTAAAAAACAAAACAATTTAAGCAACACGAAACTGACGTTTTTGGTAACATTTTTAGAAAACGCGTCACTCCGAGGGCATAAGAAAACCAAAGACAATAATTCATTTATAATTATGGAACAATGTGTACTTTAATGTCCTCTTTGCATTCAACAACTTTCAGTTTGATCAAGCTGTCCATCCATAATTTTTTTTAATTTTTTTTACTCCAATTTGTTAAAATTTCTCATTTTAACCTATTATTAAGTATAAACACTGTTTATTTCTTGGGGGCTCCACTGGATGGTCAGCATCTGCAGTAGAGACATCAGGGGTATCTGAAATATTAAAAAGAACATTTATATTTCACATATATATTAAAAACACCACCACATGAAGTGGAATACTGTTCTAGCCTTGATCAAGGGAGACAACTACACATAACCATCAACACAACTGGCACCTGTATGAAGAAAAACAAGGCATACACTAAACAATGGAATCTGTTGTATTGAATTTAACTATGACAATAATGATAAAGAAAAATACTAATGGGTTTATCTAAGGTTGTGTAAATCATTAACAAGAATAATGAAAAAGATTGCTTTATTCTCCAACAATAAATGTATTCTCCAACAATAAATGTCGAGTCATCAGTTTAAAACAAAAATCCCACTGTCTGTAAAAGGTAACAAGAATAAGATAAGAATTTATACATTTTCAGACCGATTGTCCCAGATCCAAAGTATGTGCTATACCTTGAAAGGCTTACGCCATGATTATGAATAAAATTCTGATTAGAGTAATTTTAAAAGGGACTTTGCCACTTGTTCGACTTAGTAGCAGTAGTACATTAACAATAACAAAATAAAAAATGTAAAATACTACACGTCATGACAGACACAGGGCTCCCAATCATCCCGCAAAACAAGGGGTCCCAGGGACTCCTTCACTCACAAGTTACAGTATAGACTAATAGAGGGTCCAAGAGGCGGGATAGAGGGTCCCACTCTCGGTGGCGTTACGAATGCAGAAATAATTTTTCTAGTGCATCCCTGGGACCCCCAGCACATTCTTTTGGAGGGTCCTGTAGAATTTTAGTGCTTCATAGACCCCAAAATGGGGGTCCCTGGGAGCCCTGAGACAGGAGTGCTAAAACTGAAAGAAGAATGGTGTGACTGTGAGTCATATCACTGTCATCAGAACAAAGAACAAAAGCCCACAGAAAGTAGGTGCCAAGGAGAGCAGGGCCAGGGGTGGCCAATGGCAATGAAACGTCTCCTTTGAGTTTGACTCCCCTATGTTGGGGCTACGTAACGTTTTGGGGGGGTTGTTCACACAAGGATGAATTTAGGAAACGCGTGGCGAGTTGGTGATCAACTCCACCAGCCAACCCCCCAACAAGATCAACACGCTTCCTGCATGCTGAGTCGAGGCATCATGTTACTATTGTTAGGGACCAATTAGCGGGACCTGGCTGGCTGGGCCTAACTTTCTATAGATCTTCTTTTTCTCCTATCCACTTCCTTCTTCTTGATAGTTTGTTGTCTTACGCATTCCCGTAGATCCTCCCAAATACAGCGACAAAATAGTCAGCAGTGACTGCGGTTGCTATAGGGAAAAGAAAGAAAGGCTCAAAGCCTGAGAAGAAACTGAAAAGTTAGGCCTTAGTCAGAAGAGGGACAGATAGACTCGTGAAGAAATAAAAGAATAAGTGCTTGTAGTTTTTTAGTTGTACTGGGTTAAGACCATTAAACCCCCCAGTTCAGCCGGAAAGGAACAGGCCCCACTTCCAACAACAAGCAATCATAATTAATTTAAGCGGAAGAGAAGGGTAGGCTACTTGTAAAAAAACAACTGTCTCTGGAACTGCCCAGCTGCGAGTGACCTCTTCGTGACGAGAGCTCTGTCTCACAGACACTGAGCTGTCAATAAAAGCTATTAAAAATGACTGAAATATCATCTGCTTATAATCATGTCCAGCTACAATATTACAAAGGCTAGAGTTTAAATCAAACTATATCAACAACAAACCTTGTCCATGTCCTGAATGATCGAGACAAAAACTGCTGACTTGCTGATCGACTCAAGGCAAGGGCACAAATCAGCAAAAACCGTCTTACCTAAATCCACCAAAATTGTTTTTTAGACATGCCCTGCTCACATTTCTATCTTTTTTTTTAACATGATTTTCTTAAGCAATGTCTAAACTACCAGAAATATATTATCACGTCTGGGTAGTAGGAAATAGCGATACAAAGACACGTATTTATCAACTTTTCAACTCCTTCCCGCGATCTCAGCAGACTCTAATGTTGATTCACCGAAGCTTTCATGTCTTCTCAAATTTTATTGGTTGAGTTTTCAGCTCTATGACCAATAGAAAAGCTGTTATCTGAGCCAGAAATGACCCATCAGAACGCGTTTTCACAAAACCGGATTTGGGGATAACTTGGCAAAAACACGTTCGATAACTCTTACAGTTGGGCCTTGCTATCCAATGCTAGCAGAACTGAACCAACCTCCTCTGGAAGAATGTCGCAGGCAGCGTCTCAGCTTTTTCTACAGGATAGGGGTACCGCAGTATAGCTGAGGGACACATCCCTGCGCTCGCAGTGGAAAAGTTTCTGGCTCCAGCAAATACAAAAAGTCGCAGGATCAAACCCGCCAAATATGAAGGCTTCCAGTCCACGAACGACGGGTCATCAACCACTCGGCGTGGATTTAGTGTACAAGAATGTCGAACAGAGCAATATCGTAGCTCTTCGTGCAAACCCAGTGCAAACGTTAGGTTTTTTTCTTTCTGTTTTATATAGGGTGTGCATGCGCCCTCCTAGTTCCGTTGCGACTATTGCCAGTATTGGCACCTGCGACATATTGATCCTGATCCTCTTTTTCTTAGTACATTTTCCTTGATTCACATTCTCCATTTTCGTACATATCTGGGCAATATTCACAATTACGCCGATCAAGAACGACAATCTTTTGACTGAAAAAGCAATGGACTGTTCTTTTCTGTTACAAATTATTGTCTTGACGGGCGTAATTATGAATATTGCCCATTTTCCGTGATTGCGCACTCTTGCTGCTACATTTATCCTTCATTCACTGTGACATGACATCCCAGAAAGTGGAAAATGTTGTCCACCAGCCTTTGATTGGTAACTTATTTTGTTTACCAGCCAAACCAAAAGTTTTACCAGCCAAACCAAAATCCGTTTTGCCAATCAGTGACGACTTTCGAGAACAGATTGAACACTTCATTTTGTTGGCCATGTCGTCGAAGAGAAGCCACGAAAATTCTTTCTTCCATTTTAGTAGAAAAGTTTGTGTTTTACTCTTACCCTTGTTGGGTGATGGCTGCGATGCCTTTGAACTTTGAAGCCGAAGAATGTTTCATTTCGAGCAGGCACTGGCTGGCGAGCACGCAAATTGCGTATTGTATTTCCAGTGCGTGGGAAAACATGGAATCGGAAAGGAATCGCGCAAAAAAGAACATCGTTTTATTGCCCACTCGCATTTGGCGGGTGAAGTGAATTATAAACTCGCCAATTTTATTTTTCACTCGCCACTTTCAGGGTGATGCACTGAGCTTGGAACAGTGATATGACACACTGTCCAGGGTTCGTAGGGGCCTTTTAAGTCCTTGTGGATTGATTTTGGGTCAAAAGGCCTTTTAAGTGCTTTGATTCAGCAAGTCAGTCCTTTTATTTCATCATGAGGTCCTTTTAATTTGTGAAGGGTGCTGTTAAGTCCTGTTTTATTAGGAAAAGGTTTCAGAAAGAAACTGGGAACAGTAATGAAATCATTTCTGACAAACAAAAAAACCAAAACCCAGCAGTCTGCAGAGCTACTGATGTCATGAAGTGTAGCAGAGGATCCTTCAAAGATGGAAAATTCCAGTGGGCCCAAAAAATAGCCAGGCTAGCAGGTGGTCAGTGACCTCTTGACCTCTGGTTGAACTCGCCCACTGAAGACATGACTTCTTTAAACAGTGATGTTTTCACCTTCACCCCTTTCCATCCCCCACCCCTCCCCATTCCTCTGAAAGTGGTAAATACAGCAGCATGGAGACTGGATGAGAGAGGAGGGAAACTTGGCTCAAAAGGTGGAGTTTGTTTGTTTGTTTTACACTATCTTAAAAACTCCAGGAATCATCCCAACAGGCGAAGCACTTGAACACTACGGTGCAACTCCACCAGCTAGGGATGAGAACATTATGTGTGTGACCGGTTTTGATTACCTCGCCATGTGGGCAGCCACATTCTGACTTCGGAGGGAAAAAGTGGAGTAAAAGAAAGTTATTATAGGGTCATGGTGAGTGGGTGGTGCAGTGACCGCTTTACTATCACGCATCCCTCTCCTTTCATTGATCAAAGGCCAGTTTGTTTGGGACCATCCTCCCCCCTCCCCCGTTTCTTTCCCCACCTCTGTAGCAATTTGTGAACTCTCTCTCTCTCTCCCTCTACTTTTCTTTTCTCTCCTATATTTTAATTAGTAAAGTATAATTTCAAGGATTCAAATACATGGCTTCAAAATTGGAAATCCTTGAAGAGGTGACTAATGAATCTGTACTGACTGATAATTAATAAGGAAGATGATTACTGATATATGCCACAAATTAGTGACAGGAAAGCTTGAAATAACTGACAACTAAATTAGAGGGTAAACAGCTCTGTTGTGCAAGTTTTCTGCTTTAAAAAAGCTTAGGTATATTCCATACAATCATGTTATCAAAGGTCCTTTTGAATTGAGATGAGGTCTTTTAAAGGTCCTTTTTTTGACTCGTGCCCCAAACCTGGGAACCCTGCTGTCCTGAAGCAAGAAAATCAATAGGACCTTGGAGATCCAATGAAAAATATCTAGTTTTCTCATTCTAAATTTGACCAAGAAACGTTGCTTGGCTAAGAGATAGGATTAGGACCAGCCAGGGTCATTTTTCTGAAACCGTGAGGGGGCTTCCTTTGACACCGCTTGGCAAAATTTGTTGTAAAGTTTGCAGCACCTACCCCCCCCCTCCGGCAACTTTTTTCCCCCCGAGAAGTAAAATGTTGCTGTTCTCGAGGCTGGGCAAGCCGAAGAAGTAGGATCAGGCCGGAGATTTCAAAACGAGTGGAGGTAGTAAAATACACCTTTGCTGCCGTTTGTTAGATTTGTTTGAAAAGTTGAATATCAAATAACCATTTTTTTGTGCAAAGCAAATTTTCAGTATGCTCTGCTTGTGTGTTTAAAATTAAATTGTGAACGCACGTCTTTGTTTATTTCAGTGTCATCACTTGACATCATATTAAAACAAGATGGGAAAGGAAAAAGTTCACATCAACATCGTGGTGATCGGCCATGTGGACTCCGGCAAGTCCACCACCACTGGTCACCTCATCTACAAGTGTGGCGGCATCGACAAGAGGGTCATCGAGAAGTTCGAGAAAGAGGCCCAAGAGGTGAATTGATAAATAATACAGCTACAAGAAAGTTGTTGGCTTATCACTAGTGCTACAAATGCATGGGTGAAACTTTTCCTGGTATACCAGGATTTCCTGTTTTTGAATTTTACCACAAACGGAATTTCCTTTTTTTTGAATTTGTCAAACAAGGTCTTTGTGTGTCTACTGTATTTTTCAAACACTTTAAAATAAGCATTTGTATAAATTGTGGAAAAAGCAAACTAAAATACCTTCATAAATCATTTTTTTCTTCAGCTGCAGGGGGACATTACCCCTAGACCCCGGCCTTTCAGGTTTTTTTTTCATTTTGTGTAGTTGCACCCATGCAGATACGTAATGATGGGTGGCAGTTTCAAAGGTTTGGAAGGATATTGAACATGTTTTTGTAAGAAATCACATTATTTGCTAAAACTGACTCCTGTTTCCCTGGGTTCAGATGGGCAAGGGTTCCTTCAAGTATGCCTGGGTTCTGGACAAGCTGAAGGCTGAGCGTGAACGTGGCATCACCATCGACATCGCCTTGTGGAAGTTTGAGACCCCCAAGTACTACGTCACCATCATTGACGCCCCCGGCCATCGTGACTTCATCAAGAACATGATCACCGGAACTTCACAGGTAAGGGCCGGTTGTAGTGTTGATTCCGATACGCGTATGTTTTGTGCATGAGAAAAACGGACATAGAGGAATTTTTGCCTAATTGGGAGATTTTGCTTTGAAAAGATGGAACTATGATTCAAAAGAAACCAGAAAACGCGATGTAACCCTTTCGCCGCCAACCACAGGGTTCGTGGGGTCCTTTCAGGTGCTTTAAAGTGCTGTGAAATTGATCAGTCTTCAAAAGGCCTGTTAAGTTCTTTATATCATCAAGGAGGTCCTTTCAAATCAGTCAAAGGTCCTTTTAAAATTGGTGCGGTCAGTTTAAATCCTTTAATCGGGCCAAAAAACAAAACTAAGTACCTTGTCATAAGAAATGAACTCCAAAAAATATATTAAATGAAATAAAATTTGCCACAAAATCGATCGCCTTCGTATCTTTCGAGCAGACGATCTAATTTTAATAGTCGCTATGAATCCTGTCACGTGCGCGAGATTCGGCGAGATATCTTATGCGCCATGTTGAAATTCTTCGCACATGCGCGGCTGCTTCAGTGCTTGTTTTCAAGTAAAAAGTGTAAAAATGCCTGGAAAGTGTTCATTTCAGGATCGTTGGCTGAGAAGACATTTATAAGGACTGGGTCCGAAAAGTGATGGACAACAAACATGCAGTTCGTTGTGCATATTGTGAAAAAAACATCGACATCTTGTCAATGGGAGAGTCGGTGCTGAAACAACACGCAAAGACTGAAAATTACAAGAAAGCTGAAAGAAGGCACAAGGCGGAATCGAGGTGCAATGTGACAGACTTTTTTTGCAAGCAGCTGAAGTAACAAATGAATCTGCTCAGCCACAATCGTCAGCGTCTGGCTCTGCGCCCACCACGTCTACAAGTACAACTACAAACAAGGTTTAAATAGGTCCTTTAAAAAATTTAGCTGGTCCTTTAAAGGTCCTTTTAAAGTCCTTTTTTTGCATTCTTCCAAGTCCCCACGAACCATGCAACCATTTTTCAGCAAAAACATACCATTAACTCATTCCATGCTGGCCAGTTGCTTCCCTTTGCAAGCGTTCTGTACTGGCCGATTTGCATAGGTTGCAAAAAAATTATTTTCTAAATAATGGTAACAGATACAAACGTGACATTTAGGCAATATGTACACAATATACAGTACTAACACCTGCAACAGTTTCAAAGCATCCACTTGATTAGGTTTGATTTGTGATATTTTAAAATAAATGCATGTTTTGTCAAGCCAGGCACACATAATAGCGAAAATATAATTTTAAGGTCCCAAAATAACCGGCAGCCAGCCAGCCAATCAGTGTCAGAGGCATGAATGAAACGTAGTAGTAGCCCTCTGAGCCACTTTGAAGCACGCATGACTGTTAACCTATGAACTATGAATTTTTAAAGTTCACGTGCGATATATATGATATCCCGTTAACTTAGTAACGAGGCGTTGTGCGCATGCCCTGCGACGAGAGCGCAGGTTAGTATAGAAAGAGTTAATTTTACCTGGGTAGAGAAAAAAAAATCAGCAATATAGTGAATTCCTTAAGAAAATAGGGTCTTTAGATAACAGGTCCTGATTTCATACTTTTTAGTAACATGGGTGTTAAACCATTGTGGTACAAAAATGCGTCATTGGCGGTGAAAGGGTTAAAAAATCTTTGCTAGTTTTGATGCCATGCAAGACTAAAAATTCTGTGACCCGAGAACCTAGATTTGTTTGCCAGTTTAACCTAACCCGCTTTGCTTTTTGTCCAGGCTGACTGTGCAGTGCTGATCGTGGCGGCCGGTGTGGGAGAGTTTGAGGCTGGCATCTCCAAGGAGGGTCAGACCCGAGAGCACGCTCTGCTGGCCTACACCCTGGGGGTCAAACAGCTCATCATCGGCGTCAACAAGATGGACAACACCAGCCCACCCTACTCTGAGGTATTTACAAGCTCTGCAATTGAATTGACCTCTGCTGGAATAGTCAACATAAACCGTGTCGATGTTATTGTTTAAGATCAGAGTTGGTAGAGGTTTAGACTTTAGTTTGGAGAGTTGGTAGAGGGTTAGACTTCAGTTTGGAGAGTTGGTAGAGGGTTGGACTTCAGTTTGGAGAGTTGGTAGAGGGTTATACTTTAGTTTGGAGAGTTGGTAGAGGGTTAGACTTCAGTTTGGAGAGTTGGTAGAGGGTTAGACTTCAGTTTGGAGAGTTGGTAGAGGGTTAGACTTTAGTTTGGAGAGTTGGTAGAGGGTTAGACTTCAGTTTGGAGAGTTGGTAGAGGGTTAGACTTTAGTTTGGAGAGTTGGTAGAGGGTTAGACTTTAGTTTGGAGAGTTGGTAGAGGGTTAGACTTTAGTTTGGAGAGTTGGTAGAGGGTTAGACTTTAGAGTTGGTAGAGGGTTAGACTTCAGTTTGGAGAGTTGGTAGTGGGTTATACTTTAGTTTGGAGAGTTGGTAGAGGGTTAGACTTCAGTTTGGAGAGTTGGTAGTGGGTTATACTTTAGTTTGGAGAGTTGGTAGAGGGTTAAAGCCATCCTTAGCTGCACAAATTCATTTCGGGCGAACGCATGATCGGTTTGAAACTTGTTCGCAGAACACGACATGGGAACGAGATTCGGGCCGAACGGCTGTTCGGCGAGCAAACCAACGGGGGCTATTAATGGAAAACCCGGTTCGGCCGAACATTTCTGTTCGCCGAACACCGATTTGGGCTAACCGTTCGGCCAGCTAAGGGTGGCTTTTAGACTTCAGTTTGGAGAGTTGGTAGATTATTAGACTTTAGTTTGGAGAGTTGGTAGAGGGTTAGACTTCAGTTTGGAGAGTTGGTAGAGGGTTAGACTTTAGTTTGGAGAGTTGGTAGAGGGTTAGACTGTAGCGAGCAAAAATATTAAGGCCAGAGATTTCTTGTTTTGCAAACTGGTGAACTCATCAAGATTTTGTCTACACTGTCCTCTCAAGATTTCATGGGTTTCTACTTTTCTCAGCAGGAGCTCTAATACAACATGTGACCTTCGTTTCACAGGACCGCTTCAGGGAAATCGAGAAGGAGGTGGGCAGCTACATCAAGAAGATCGGCTACAACCCCAAGTCGGTGCCTTTTGTGCCCATCTCCGGGTGGAACGGCGACAACATGCTGGAGCAAAGCGAGAACATGGGCTGGTTCAAGGGAGGCTGGGCAATCGAGCGCAAGGAAGGCAACGCCAGCGGCAAGACCCTGCTGGATGCCCTGGACGCCATCCTGCCTCCCAAGCGCCCCACCGATAGGCCCCTGCGGCTGCCCCTGCAGGATGTCTACAAGATCGGAGGTCAGGAGCTGGAAAAAAGCATTTCCTACAGTTTGCTATCAGTTCGCAAAGAATTGTCGAAACGCAACAGGAAGCAGCACAAACAGAAGTTCAATTATTTGAAAGGGGAACCAACTTTCGTTTATGATGGCAGTAATGGCGGTCGGTAGGCATTTACAGGACGCATACTGGCTTCAAAGTTTGACTTTCTTTTGTGAGGTGAAAAAAACGAGGGCATCTTTTGCTTTGCTTTTTTTTTCCAGATTTTTCTTGAAAATTGCCCTATTCGCCTTGTGCTCAGCAGCGCCTAATGATCCGAGAACACACACGGTACTATTAATTCTGATCATATATAATTCCCAGGTATCGGCACAGTGCCGGTGGGCCGTGTGGAGACGGGCATCCTGAAGCCAGGCACGGTCGTCTCTTTTGCTCCTGCCAACATCACCACTGAGGTCAGTACACTTTTGCATTTTTTTATATTTTTTTTACAAATTATAAATTGTGTACATTTATGCTCGAAACAAAACCTAAAGAACTGGCCACTAAAATAATCGGCACTAATTTGTCGGGCCATTATGGTGAAATTGATCGCCAAGGTATCCCAAGAAACTGGTGGTACAAATTCTTTAACCCTCTTGCATTTAGTCTGGCTAAAACCACCCATCCGGAAATTGCCTCTGTTCAAACCGCCCATAGCTGAGAAATTATCAAGACTCAATCTGGGAAAATGGTCTAGATATATATCTTTAGACGTGTGTTTGTGAGCGAGAGTTGCTTTGTATATGCATTGTTGCTGGTTTGTGTCATTTTTGAATGCTGTTTTTGTTGTTTTTTTGTTCATGAATAATTGATTGTAAAGCGCTTTGGGCTCATCTGAGGTAAAGCGCTATATAAATGCACTATTATTATTATCTTTCCTGACTTGTCTAAATAAAAAAACCATTTCAGGGCTATGACTCTAAAGTTATGACATCAAACACCCCATAGTAGACATGTAGCAGGCAGTGAGGGGGTTGATTGTGTGGAAATGGCTGCTGATGTGGGTAGTTAAGGAACAAGGATCACCCCTAGATGTGTGTGTGTGCATGTCTGTGACTCCATTTGTATTGCTGAATGTCATGGTTACTGAGCAATGAAATGTAGTGACATTCGCAGACCTCGGGCATCAGAACAGTCCGCGGTTTTGGTAGCCACTGGCAGCGGTTTGTACTTCATGAGGCAGCGCGATCTTATTCTCAAATGGTATTCTTAAACGGTTTGTTTTTATACTGCGCCTTCAGAAACGAAAAATTGCGGCCATGTTTGTTTTTTCTTCCGAGTTTAGAGCTCTCAAGACTACTTTCACTGATTCAGAGTTTGTTTTGATGATTGTGATTTGGGTTTTAAATGAGTCGATTTAGAGGATATGACTGCGGGAGACTACGATTATGTGAGAATTTTGAACTTTTTCGCGAGAAATCGGGTAGCGAATGATCTCAATGATGCCGAGTTTTGTGGGGTCCGACTCGATGTCGACTCCGAGTCTGGCGAGTGTTGTTCGTCCGCGGATTGGAGTATTCTGATGCCTGAACCAGGGTTCATAGGGGCCTTACCAGTCCTTATAAGTCTTGACCAATTGAAATCTCCAAGTAAGGCCTTACAAGTGCTTACATTCACTTCAAGGTCCTTACAAGTCCTGACAGCTGCCAAAAACTGCCCTGAGCAGCAAGACCATACTCAAAATAGATCGCAGAAGCAGCACTTTTACACTTGAGAAACATCGCTCAGCACCTACTTCACCTTACCCCCCTCCCCCACCTTCCCGTTTCAACTGACCGCTTAGCAGACGAACGATGCACCGCGAGTTGTCAAGAGAAATTGGACTGAAATCTCATTCTTTATCCTGGTGTCGTTTTGCGAGAAAACACGTATATATCTGTCAGCCATAGTTTTTCTATCTGCTTATACATTGTTCACAATGCTGGGAAAGTGTTCCTTTCAAGATCGTTGGCTAAAAGATGCAGATTATCCTTACAGGTCCTACAGGTCCTTACTTGTGGATAGCTGAAAGCCCTGGCAACCCTGTGGACCTGTTTACCCATAAGATTTCACCATATTTTGTACAGATATATCAGAAAAGATATCACTGGTTCTGTCCCTGCAGGTGAAGTCTGTGGAGATGCACCACGAGTCTCTGACGGAGGCTCTGCCCGGAGACAACGTCGGCTTCAACGTCAAGAATGTCTCCGTCAAGGAAATTCGCCGTGGCAACGTGGCCGGCGACAGCAAGAACGACCCGCCCAGGGAGGCCAAGGCCTTCTACGCTCAGGTGAGAGCTTTGTGGTGGCGTTTTTCTCTACGGTTTATAGATTAGATTTCTAAGGGATTCTATGCTCACAGAGTTAACCTTTTCTAAACGGGTCAGCCTTATACTGTAGATATTTTCCCCACCCTTTCCCAACTCGGCTGTCGCATATTGGGGACGGGAAAAACAAACTGAGGACGGATCCTCAAAATTTGGCACACAATTTAAAACATCCCAGTCGTTTTCTGTGTTCAGTATATGGGAAGCAAACACTATATTAGCACTTAGGGACATGTTAACTTTCTTATGGCTCCTAGTTTTAGTATCAGCGGTTGGTGGTATGTGAGGAATGCAGGATGAAATCAGAGACCGTTAGGGTTTTACCAGGCAGCTTACTGGGTAGGAATTTCTATTCTCTGAAATTGAAACAGGATGTAGTTTTATCTCGCCTGTCCATAAAGTAAATGAACAGAAAGTGACTGCATGAGTAGATTATACAGGGGTGGATTATGCTGTACATAAAGGGGGGTTTCCAGCAGATTTCATGCAGGTCCAGGAAACCCTCCATAATCCGCCCCTGTTATATGATGAAGTGATAAAAAATAATATTGCAAACTTTTTTTTTTATACCTGTTTTAACTTGAGTTTGGTGTTGCAAACGCGGAAAAGAGTAAAAAAAAAAAAAAGAAAAAAGTTTTACTCTGTTACCCATGTCACTTTTACAGACATGTACAACCAAACAGTAGCCGCTAATGATTTATCTCTACCATGGCGCTTTCTGTTGATACCAAACAGTTTATTAGTCTTTGTTTAGCTATCAGAAAAGCTGAAATCAGCTGTCTACACGGAATAGGCGTCAGCTGTGGGTGCGCAGCGCATGGGAAGTGTAAATCTGACACTGCTGTGGGGAAGACCGCTTTGGATAGTGGATATACTATATCAGCAATTTAGCTTGTCTGCCTACTGAACGAAAGCGGTCTTCAAAACAGACATGTTTGACAATTGGTGCTTATGCTGTTTCCATGTTGTGTTGGTGCTTTCCCCCACCCCGGTAGGGATCAAAGATTAGTTGAGGTTTTGCATCGACCTGTGCTGTGTGCAGGTGATCATCCTGAACCACCCCGGAGAGATCAAGAACGGCTACGCCCCCGTGCTGGACTGCCACACGGCTCACATCGCCTGCAAGTTCACCGAGATCAAGGAGAAGTGCGACCGCCGCTCCGGCAAGAAGCTGGAAGACAACCCCAAGGCTGTCAAGACCGGCGATGCCGCCATGGTGGATCTGACCCCCAGCAAGCCCATGTGCGTGGAGGCCTTTGCCGACTACGCTCCCCTGGGGCGCTTTGCCGTGCGCGACATGAAGCAGACGGTGGCCGTGGGCGTCATCAAGAGCGTGACCAAGGCCGAGGTTGGCACAGGGAAGTTGACCAAGTCCGCCCAGAAGAAGAAGTGATGGCTACTGGAACCCTTGTCTGCCCCATGCTGTCTCCTGAACTGTCTCGATTCCCGAGGCCACAGCCCCTGCCCTCTTGTACCTGGCTTGGATCCATCATTAGGTGTGCTGCTCTTTAAACGACAGGCTCGTTCTATTCTGATTTCGTTGTGTCAGTGGCTTTTGCAATCGAAGCTACACAGGAAAGAGTTCCGAAGAAAAAAAGGCTAAATCATTTTTAGGTTTTAAATTTTTATTTTTTTTTGGTTTCCAGATGCAAAAGAGCAAAATTAAAGTCTCAGTTCAGGAAATGTACTTGGCGTGTTGCTGTTCTTTATGGCGTGTTGCTGTTCTTTATTCATTCTGCCTTTTTTCTGCCTTATCGGTCTTTCAGTGCGTTCTTTTCATACATGTGTTTTTCCTCCTACCTTGTTGCTTTTTACAAACTGTCGTTGAAATACCCCATTATCGTGATTAAAAAACGTTTTGACTTTGTAACCTTAAAACGTTAAAAAACAAAATTTGATAGTGCATGGGAAAAACTTGCACAAGTCCCTCGGAATGTTTTTAGCACAACCCCAAATATCAATTTTCTATTTTAGGCATATTTGTCTATTTTTGTGTTCTTCAGTATCCACAACATAAAAGACAACTTTGAATGATTTCTTAATTTGTTTTCTAAATCAAGTCAATAGAAACGGGCAAAATTACATCTTCTATGCCCTATTTCTGCAAATGATCTATTTTGAATGCCAAACTTCAAATCATTATAAAATAACACCTAGACAAGATAACTCAATTCCGGTTTCTGTGTTTTAGCAAGAAATCTTTGCTCAATCATGAAATTTTCAGTAAAGGTCCAAGATGCCTGCTTTCCCCATGCACTGTCTCGGTTAATTGTACTTTTTAACGTTTTTGCCTTTCTTACCATACATAAAGCTGTATTTTAGGAACAATTTTAGAATAACCTTTTTGGAATACTAACCCTAACCCTAACCCCCACCCTATAAGACGTTTGTCTTGCAACGAACCACAACTGTGACAAATCGCGGTGTACTGCAGTACATAGTGGGGGGTAGGGTTAGGGTTACTGTTAGTATTCCAAAAATCTTAGCTAAAATGGAAAAATACAGCTTTATGTATGGTAAGAAAGGCAAAAACGAAAAAATACAATTAACCGAGAAATGCATGGGGGTGGCAGCATCTTATTTTGTTTTGATTATGACCAAACATTCAAATCTAAATTTTTGCAAAAAATCCATTATGCCTGCTTTCCCCATGCACTGTCACAAATGTGAACTTTGTATAACAATAAACATGGAAAAGACCCTGGAAACAGCTTTAAAAAAAGGGCAATCCTGGAATCTACTTTGATTTCTGGCATCCCTGGAAACTGAGTAATCATAATTTTGTTGAGCAGTCATTTGTCTTGCAAGCTAACCTTGATTGAGCACAGGAACACCCAAAACAACAATCACATTTTTCTAACAACATACATTACTGAACACCAAAGAATCTTGAATATGGAAACAACATTGGCACCGAACATCATGAGGTATACAAACAAAATCCAGGAGTGGCAGCTAAATCTGAAACTATTTTGTTTTGATTATGATCGATTACATTGCAATATTTGTCCCTGGTTTTTAACAGTTTGTCCCTGGAAACTAGAACAGGGGGTAGGCAGTGCTGGTAGTGGCATGGCCAGTGGGATGCAATTTACTCGGCATTTACCGTACTTTTCAGACTACAAGGCAATGCTTTTTCATAGCTGCCAACTATCAGGAATTTACAATGAAAAATGAAAATTTCACTCATTTAATGAATTTTCTGAAGGCCCCAGGGGGACCTACCCCCTTGAAAACCACTTTGCCCCCACTACCATGCCTGTTTTAGCAATTTCATTCAAGACAAATTACACACCCACTTGCACTGAGACAGCTGATTAATACAACTTTTAATGAAAATTGCACAACACAGTATGCATACATCCTGAATAATGTAACAATCAGTTTGGGAAATTAATACAGTGGAACCTGCTTATAAGAACTTCAAAAATCACCCAAAATGATCCTTATAAGGGAGGTCCGCTATCTAATACTTAAAAAGAAGGGCAACCCACAGAGAAGTGCGTCTTATATGGGAGGGAGTCTTTTCATTCTTATTTTTTCTTCCTTAGTTTTAATTCATTCCTTCCGACCCCCCCCCCTAACTGAACTAGGCTGAAGGCATAGGGGGACCTATCCTTCATTCGGGGGACCTATCCTGAACTAGCTGAAGGCATCAGGGGACCTATCCTGAACTGCACAAAAGGCATCGGGGGACCTATCCTGAACTAGCTGGAGCATCGGGGGACCTATTCTGAACTACTGAAGGCATCGGGGGGACCTATCCTGAACTAGGCTGAAGGCATCGGGGGACCTATCCTGAACTAGCTGAAGGCATCGGGGGGACCTATCCTGAACTAGGCTGAAGGCATCGGGGGGACCTATCCTGAACTAGGCTGAAGGCATCAGGGGACCTATCCTGAACTAGCTGAAGGCATCAGGGGACCTATCCTGAACTAGCTGAAGGCATCGGGGGACCTATCCTGAACTAGCTGAAGGCATCGGGGGACCTATCCTGAACTAGCTGAAGGCATCGGGGGACCTATCCTGAACTAGGCTGAAGGCATCGGGGGACCTATCCTGAACTAGCTGAAGGCATCGGGGGGGGACCTATCCTGAACTAGCCGAAGGCATCGGGGGACCTAGCTGAAGGCATCGGGGGACCTATCATGAACTATTGCATGAAGGCATTGTACACCTATCCTGAACTTGTCTGAAGTGCATAAAGTATGAAATATAAATTTACATTAACAAATATCTCTCACACTACACCCAATCATTCATCCGCTCTCCGCATCTTGCTCACCATCATCCTGCAACCACCACCACTTCCGGCTTCATTTTTAACCCTTTCCTATCCTTTTCTTCTTTTTTTTAGTTATTCCTTCCACCCCCCCCCCTATCCTGAACTAGGCTGAAGGCATAGGGGGACCTATCCTGAACTAGCTGAAGGCATCGGGGGACCTATCCTGAACTAGCTGAAGGCATCGGGGGACCTATCCTGAACTAGCTGAAGGCATCAGGGGGACCTATCCTGAACTAGCTGAAGGCATCGGGGGGACCTATCCTGAACTAGCTGAAGGCATCGGGGGACCTATCCTGAACTAGCTGAAGGCATCGGGGGACCTATCCTGAACTAGCTGAAGGCATCGGGGGACCTATTCTGAACTAGCTGAAGGCATCGGGGGACCTATCCTGAACTAGGCTGAAGGCATCGGGGGACCTATCCTGAACTAGCTGAAGGCATCGGGGGACCTATCCTGAACTAGCTGAAGGCATCGGGGGACCTATCCTGAACTAGCTGAAGGCATCGGGGGACCTATCCTGAACTAGCTGAAGGCATCGGGGGACCTATCCTGAACTAGCTGAAGGCATCGGGGGACCTATCCTGAACTAGCTGAAGGCATCGGGGGACCTATCCTGAACTAGCTGAAGGCATCGGGGGACCTATCCTGAACTAGCTGAAGGCATCGGGGGACCTATCCTGAACTAGCTGAAGGCATCGGGGGACCTATCCTGAACTAGCTGAAGGCATCGGGGGACCTATCCTGAACTAGGCTGAAGGCATCGGGGGACCTATCCTGAACTAGGCTGAAGGCATCGGGGGACCTATCCTGAACTACACTGAAGGCATCGGGGGACCTATCCTGAACTAGGCTGAAGGCATCAGGGGACCTATCCTGAACTAGCTGAAGGCATTGGGGGACCTATCCTGAACTAGCTGAAGGCATCGGGGGACCTATCCTGAACTAGCTGAAGGCATCGGGGGACCTATCCTGAACTAGCTGAAGGCATCGGGGGACCTATCCTGAACTAGCTGAAGGCATCGGGGGACCTATCCTGAACTAGGCTGAAGGCATCGGGGGACCTATCCTGAACTAGGCTGAAGGCATCGGGGGACCTATCCTGAACTAGCTGAAGGCATCGGGGGACCTATTCTGAACTAGCTGAAGGCATCGGGGGACCTATCCTGAACTAGCTGAAGGCATCGGGGGACCTATCCTGAACTAGGCTGAAGGCATCGGGGGACCTATCCTGAACTAGGCTGAAGGCATCAGGGGACCTATCCTGAACTAGGCTGAAGGCATCGGGGGACCTATCTTCCAAAATTAATTATGCTTGGCGTCCGCCCTGTGCCTGACAATTTATTGTGCACACTATGCAACTACAGTGGAACCTCGCTTATAAGACCTTAAAAAATAATCCAAAATGAGGTCTTATAAGGGAGGTAATTTTAATACTTATAAAGAAGGGCAATGCCTCAGAGGTAGTTCTTATGTGGGAGGGAGTCATAATGGGAGTTCTTATAAGGGAGGTTCCACTGCACTGGCGTCTGCCCCCGACCAATTGCCGGGCACACACTTTATTGTTGGAAAGTTACATTCAGCTGAGCTAAGGCCACAAAAAATAGTGTCTGGGGTTTCATCAGTTTTAAAAAATAGGGTAGGTAGGTAGGCTTTTTTTTCTTCTTTCCAAATAATAACGTAAAGCTGTATTTTATGAACCGTTTCAGCTAATTATCTTTTTGGAATAAAACCCTACCCCCCCACCCCTATAAGACGGAAAAACGCAGTGAACCACAACTGTGACAAATGTGCGGTGTACTGCAGTACATAGGGGGGGGGGGGGGGGGGGGGGTGGGGGGGGGGGGGGGTGGGGGGGGGGGGGGGGGGGGGGGGGTCCTATTAGATAATGGCCTTTATCATGACTGCAATTAATTATTGAACAAAGATAATTAGCTGAAAATGTTCATAAAATACAGCTTCATGTTTGGTAAGAAAGGCAAAAACGGAATTAACCGAGAAATGTAGGGGGGTGGCACATCTTGACCTCACCAGACCTGTTTACTCCCTACAGTCTGGGCAGCTAAAATGAGTAGTCTTGGGTGTCAAGAGTAGTCCCGGTCACCAACCGCGAAATACAAGATGGTCTCTTTATTCATTTCTAATGACAGTTTTAATCCACTTCTAAAACAGTAAACAGTCGCGGTAAAACCCCAACCCAACTGAAACAGACTGCAACGTCACTGGAACATACAACAAACAAACAGCTACTACTGACAGTAATGCCAGAAAAAACTAGCAGACGAAACATTTTTGGAGAGAGGGAGGGAGGAAAAGAAAACATGGGGAGGCAGAGAAAGATGGGGGTGTGAGTTCAGTAAGACAGAGTGTAAGAAAGTGAGACAAGAGAGAGAGAGAACATGGGGAGGCAGAGAAAGATGGGGGTGTGAGTTCAGTAAGACAAGAGTGTAAGAAAGTGAGACTGAGAGAGAGAGAGAGACAGAACATGGGGAGGCAGAGAAAGATGGGGGTGTGAGTTCAGTAAGACACCAGAGTGTAAGAAAGTGAGACAAGAGAGAGAGAGAACATGGGGAGGCACAGAACGATGGAAGATGGGGGTGTGAGTTCAGTAAGACAGAGTGTAAGAAAGTGAGACAGAGAGAGAGAGAGAGAACATGGGGAGGCAGAGAAAGATGGGTGTGTGAGTTCAGTAAGACAGAGTGTAAGAAAGTGAGGAGAGAGAGAGAGAGAGAACATGGGGAGGCAGAGAAAGATGGGGGTGTGGGTTCAGTAAGACAGAGTGTAAGAAAGTGAGACAGAGAGAGAGAGACAGAACATGGGGAGGCAGAGAAAGATGGGGGTGTGAGTTCAGTAAGACAGAGTGTAAGAAAGTGAGAGAGAGAGAGAGAGGAACATGGGGAGGCAGAGAAAGATGGGGGTGTGGGTTCAGTAAGACAGAGTGTAAGAAAGTGAGACAGAACATGGGGAGGCAGAGAAAGATGGATGGGTGTGGGTTCAGTAAGACAGAGTGTAAGAAAGTGAGACAGAACATGGGGAGGCAGAGAAAGATGGGGGTGTGAGTTCAGTAAGACAGAGTGTAAGAAAGTGAGAGAGAGAGAGAGAGAGAACATGGGGAGGCAGAGAAAGATGGGGGTGTGGGTTCAGTAAGACAGAGTGTAAGAAAGTGAGACAGAGAGAGAGAGAGAACATGGGGAGGCAGATGGAAGATGGGGGTGTGAGTTCAGTAAGACAGAATGTAAGAAAGTGAGACTAGTGAGAGAGAGAGAGAGAACATGGGGAGGCAGAGAAAGATGGGGGTGTGAGTTCAGTAAGACAGAGTGTAAGAAAGTGAGACAGAGAGAGAGAAACATGGGGAGGCAGAGAAAGATGGGTGTGTGAGTTCAGTAAGACAGAGTGTAAGAAAGTGAGAGAGAGAGCACATGGGGAGGCAGAGAAAGATGGGGGTGTGAGTTCAGTAAGACAGAGTGTAAGAAAGTGAGACAGAGAGAGAGAAACATGGGGAGGCAGAGAAAGATGGGTGTGTGAGTTCAGTAAGACAGAGTGTAAGAAAGTGAGACTGAGAGAGAGAGAGAGACAGAACATGGGGAGGCAGAGAAAGATGGGGGTGTGAGTTCAGTAAGACAGAGTGTAAGAAAGTGAGACAGAGAGAGAGAAACATGGGGAGGCAGAGAAAGATGGGTGTGTGAGTTCAGTAAGACAGAGTGTAAGAAAGTGAGAGAGAGAGAGAGAGAGAGAGAGAGAGAGAGAACATGGGGAGGCAGAGAAAGATGGGGGTGTGAGTTCAGTAAGACAGAGTGTAAGAAAGTGAGACTGAGTGAGAGAGAGAGAGAGAACATGGGGAGGCACAGAAAGACAGCCGGGAGGGGGGGGGGGGGGGGGGGTGGAGTGGGAGGGGGGTCCGGGGAGAGACAGAGAAAGAGAGTGGCAAGAAGAAAACAAATAGATTGAGAAAACAAATAAGTGAATGACAGTGAGAGGAAAAGAGAAATAGAAAGACAGACAGGGAAAGGGAGGGGTGCAGTGACAGAGACCAAAAGAAACGGAAGAAAAAGAGAGATAGTAACAGGGACAGATTAAAGACAAGGAGAAGAGAAAGAGAGGCAGAAAGACAGGGATGAGAGAGAGAAAGGGGGGGGGGGGGTTGACAGACAGAGCGAGATGGAAACAGGAAAAAGAGATAGACACAAGGTGCACGGACAGAGAGACCGAAAGCACATGGCCTTGATGGCCAGCACAAACCAGTCTACTGATGAGTGACATGTTTGACAGCGCTACACCTATCCCACTAACAGCCGACACATCTTGTTGCAGACTTGATTTCCAATCCTCTGTCTGCTTACCACCAGTCTGTGTTAGGCTACTACTATTTTAATTTTGGTTCTCCTGCACAAACACTTTGCTGCCGGTGATTACGGGTGATTACGCCAAGCGGGCCGCCCGCACAAAGTTAAACTGCATTACATAGCAGTAAAGCTAGTGGACGGGTGATGACAACAGAAACGTGGTAAAGTCGCGAAGTGAGCCGCCCGCGATAGTTACAGCAAGGCAGAGAAAAGGTTAAAAAGTCTGGGCGCCTACAAACCGCGTGTGAAAAGCAGCGAAAAGTGGGACTGAAGTAACCGAGCACCGTCCACTGAAAATTCGTAGCTTGCATGAATGAAAATGCGAAGTTTGCGATTTCAAGTCGTAGTAGCGTAGCAGAGACCCTAAATTTGTAGAATACTACGCCTAAATCGTAGAGTAAATGTTTCCCTTGCATCGTCTACTCAAATTACTTTAGTTTTTTTAATATTTTTTAATATTCATAAAAAAAAAGTTTAGGGTTGGTGGCAAAAAACTAGGGTAGGTCGGGAAACCGGAAAACAAACTTCTATTTTTTTGTGCCTAATAAAAAAAAGTGTACATATTGTAAAAAAAAAAAAAGAAAAAGATCAAAGAAAAATTTAAACCTGATTCTTAATTACAGAAGATAAGACGGAATCACATGACCTGATCAAAACAAATGACAACACTGATATATACACTAATTTTTAAATAGAAAAAAAATACATAGAAAATGGTTACAAGAATAGAAAAAAATACATAGAACATGGTAACAAGAATGTAACGTTTTTGCTACAAACATTTCAAAACGAGATCACAATGCCCTAACTTAACTTGCCAATTGATTTCAAGATTGATTTGTAGCGACAAGGCAAAAAGGCCTCAAATCAAAAGTTGACACGTTCCTTAGGAACATGCAGACTGGATCCATGCACCTTACAGTAAATTAAAAAACAAGAAGTTTAGAGCAATTGAAGAAAGAGCAGCTATAACTTTAAGTCAGGAAATCCGTGGCTTGGAGTCAAATGGACTCTTTATATATTCCATTGACATAATTATTGGATTTTATTACCAAACTTAATAAAGACGTGTATCAAACAATGACTGTGCAGAAATATACAAAAGTTGTTTTGCCTTTTATATTTCAGCAGTCCTTTTTTTTGGTGTTTTGGGTTGTTTTTTTTTTTTTTTTTGATACAAGTTATGTTTTTGTAATAAGTTCGATAATATGTCTGGACTATCTTTAGATAGTCCATTTGACTCCAAGCCATCAAAATAGTGTAAAGAACAATAATAACGGGAAAATGTTTTGAACAAAAATTATAAAGATACTGAAGACGGATGTTAATAAATGAGAGAAAAAAAAATATTGACCGATTGAAAAAGAACATCACAGAGACTTTTCTAATCAAGATGGGCAATATGCACCCACTTCTGTTTGAAAAGGGTTTACTTGTTTGGTTACCAAAAGAACATAACCAAGTCAACCTAAAAAGGATTTAAATGAAAAAAAGCTTATTAGAGACAGATTTTGTACAGAAAAATTATTAGTATACAATAATAATGAATATACACATTTTTGCTTGAAAAAGCCAACAATATCAGTATGAAAGTGTTAACCCATTAATAGCCATGCACGCTCAACGCGTGCACATGCACTCCCAAAGCTACAGAAGCAGAGGAATGGAAACAATAAATTATATTGGCCTGAATCTCTCGAAAAATGAGTTATCTACCTTATCCATCATGATTTTTACATCCAGTGTTTGATTCGAGCGCATGCCAACAAGTTTTGTTGTGTGAAGTGAAAAAAATGGCTTCAGGAACCGCTCCCAGATCGAGGTGAGTGTAATATTTTCTCTAACGCATTTATCACAAAACAAACTGCACAGAGTTTTAGATAAACATGTTTACAATTATACGTGTTTCACCATTTTTGCGAATTCTAAAAATCCTAGGTAACTTTTATTTGTTGAAGTAAGCTACCCAACTGCGCGCTGTCAGCGTGCATGGCTATGAATGGCCCCAGTGATTTTACTGTATGACTGTTGCGGTGGAGAAGGAAAACATGCGAGAAGTCCCAAAAAATACCAGCTGCTCTGGATTATACACATACTGGCTGGTTTGGGTTACATGTTAACTCAAACAATCATGTGTCACCAGCAATTCAAAACATGTTTTACTTCATCATTTAGCTACCCATCTCTCTCTCTCTGTGTGATTTTATTGCATCACTATGAAAAAAACCCGTCCCCTCTCGTAGCCATGCACACTTCAAGTGCGCGCATGAAAAAACACAGAAACAAATTGAATTTTTCTTTTTCTCTAGAATATTAGTTTCTTGGGTTGCTTTTGCAACAGAAATTCACAAAAATTTTGTAGGATTTAACACACAAAAATTCTGTCTATTAGTGGGTACAGGTATAATATTGAAGTAGAGCAGTCGAAAGAGCCTTTGCAAGAAAAACCGACCGCATATATTCTGGTGAACAGATTTCATTCCTACTAAAATTCAAC
>CM065706.1:2441416-2513096 GCA_017654935.2 Phymorhynchus buccinoides | reverse complement strand
TCGTGTTTCTTTTTCTCTTTGGTCTTGCTCCCTTTTTCACCTACTGTCCAGTTCGGCGTAGTATGCTACTCTTTTCAGTTCACCTGAGTTCAGTTTTTTTACTTTTACCAGAACTTCAGGTGTTATTCAATTTGTTCCTTCTTTTTGCTGTTCCCTCTTCGTGGGCCGTACAGTGCGTGCTTCCTCGCCGCTCGTTTCTGATCCAACTCGCCGCTACAACCCCGTTTGAGATTCAAGTCGCAGACTCCGAGTACCCACAGTCCAGCGGAGCGCATAACATCATCTTCACAACCCACCCACCCCACCCCCCCCCCCCCCAATGCGACCACAAGTGTTTGGGGCACTTTAAACTTTGTCTATCACGGAATCTCTTGGAGTATCTTGAAAACGGCATGGTGATAGCAATGTTTGTTTTCAAAGACAATGTCATCATTTTACAAGGCGTTTGGACTCAAAGCTGTCTGTCCGTTATTAACGGTCTGTCTTGCCCCCCCTCGTTATCTCTCTTCGTTGCCCCCCTATCGTCCACCGGCTCTACCCCATTTGCCCGCCGGGGTTCTGGGGCGCCCCTGCCTTTCTTTTGGAGTTGCACCATGTTGTGTTTGAAAAGTGTTGACGTTCCCTTGTGTCGAGGATTTGCACCACCAGCGGCTTGGAAGGATCAAACAAGACGTTAGAAAAGATACTCCATATGGAAATGATTCGGTGTTTCAAAGTCTCGGTTTTTTTACTTAGCTGCCATTTGCCAGAAATACGTTCTAACCTCCTTCAACCAAAAAGACGCATGAGAACCATCAAACATGTTAATCAGTTTTGTTACACAAGAATTTGGGTAAATGCTTGTTTGTGTGTTTTTACACTTGAGGAACCTAATTTTTGTTTTCTTCTCGACGTCTTAACCTTTAAACCGCAGCCATTTTTCAGCCAATTCCATCAAACTACCTGGGTACGAAAAAAATCTCCTGCAATACGGGGATTCCTGTGTGACCATAAATGTTTTTTTTGGGTAATAAGGCCTATGCCTTACCTCCCAATTAACGGACAGGGTCTTTGGATACAGACCCTGACTTTGATGCCTTATAGTCACATAGGTGTTAATCCTGTGTGGCGTAAAATGCGACTTGGCGGTGAAAGGGGGTAAATGCACACGCACCATACCCCATAAATAGAGCCGTGATGTCCCGAGGCCCCGGTCATAACCATTGCCTATTAACAGTTACTATTGTGTTCAGAAACACAGTCAGGACAATGTCTGAACACTGGCACTCTTGTCCTATTGAGTTCCGCGAGCAGGACTTGTCATTGATTTATCTCAGTCTCATAAACTTTTCGAGACTCGTGCATCCTGAAGAGAAAACCCCTTTGTCCCCCAGGGCTCTATGAGCACTAAATGTCTACATGACCCGCTTAAAAGGTTGCATTGGGTCCCCAGGGTATGCTTAGAAATTATTTTTAGCATTCGCTGGCCACTGTGACCCTCATATCAGCCTCTAAGAACACTCTATACTGTGTAGAGTCCCCTGGGACCCTTGTTTTGCGGACAGATTGGGACCTGGAGCTTAGTATTATAGATAAAGAGTAGATTTTAAGGATGTTATGTAACTCATAAACTGAGGGGTGTGGGTGTTAAAGTACAACTTTGCACCCCCCATCCCACCATTTTTCCCGCCTCCGCGATGTTCGCATTAGCTACATTTTCACCAACATTTTTGGGGCTGTATTTTTTTGTTGGCGTGAGTCTGTGGAAGATTGCCCACAGATCTCTCGATAGGCTCTGCCTGGATACATGTCGCTTCACTCAAGAACGTCATCCGGCAAGGAATTCGCCCACGTGCACGTGCCGCGACAGCAGAACGACCCGCCCAGGGAGGCCAAGGTCTTCTAACGCTCAGGGAGAGTCGGATTTGGTGTTGTTTGAATAGTGACACTGTTTCCTTTTTCATTCTGTTTGCTGCTTAGCTGTTTTTTCTTGCTTCACAGAGTGCTTTCAGGTACGGAATCAGACCTTCCACCTTTTCCGCTCGATACATTGCTTCCCACGATCCGTAAAATTCTCTTTCAAAACTTTAAAAAAAAACGTTTTTTAACACAAATATTCATCGTCTTATATACAGGCAGCACAGCTTCTGTGCGCATAACCGACTTTCCATTTCGGGTCGCGCACGTTCCGTCAAGAGGGCATGACACATGGATGTGTGTGAGACTGTGAAGAAAAAAAGACCATATTTCTGCCAGATACATGGAAAATATCCGTGCTTCAGAGATCAGAAGTGTTGCATCAGCTTGATTGTACGATGTGCTCACTAACTCTTAGTCTCCTGTGGAGGTGGTTCAGACATAATGCACATTAATCTTCTTCAGCGTCCTTAGCAAACTGCAAACTCCCAGACTGTCTCTCACCGTTCCAGACTTTTTTTTAAGCCAACAGAAGACCGAAACAAAGTATGCAACTGATTCTGATTTTTCCTCCCAAGTCTATTATTAAGTCATCGTATGGACCAACTGTCTGTCTGCCCATAACTGTTCAGAGTCAAACCGAACGCTTCTATTGTTAGGAATATTTACCTCCAACAAACTAGTTTTGCAAGACAAGTCACAAGGATGAATTGCTTGCTTCAAATTTGTTTATGATGCGTGAAAGTTAGATGCCGCCATCACAATTTCTCTCAGCTCCCCCAACTTCCTCGTTCCTGCTACAATATTCTCTCTTTGGTTCTGTTGGGTGGGTTGGCAGTCTGATTCGGCAGTTGTCCGCCCTACAGAGGATTTGTAACATTTCTACGTTTAGGAATTGATTGCAGAGGATTTGTTTGATTGTGGCAAAGCTTTGCTTTTTTGCCAAGTGTGAGCTTTACTGTAAAACACCCATTTAAAGCGGTTCTCTTCTAAGTCTACTGATTTTTTTGATCATGTTGGGAACTGATTTCCAATTCCATGTTGCCTGTCTGTAGTCTGGGGCTTGATGGCTTTTATGCTGTGGTTTCCATCAGACAGTGGATTCACCTAAACTTCTGATGCTTGTACGTTTTAGCGCAAGCATCCAAGCAGTCAATCTGCTTGATTTTGGTGCGATCCCCCCCCCTTCACTAAGTAAATTTGAAAATAGGCCTTGCTTTACTGATTTGGAAGGAAGATTGCGTAACGCAACATATTATTGTTACCCACATCTTTTTAATAATAATAGCCCCCCCCCCGCTTTTTCATGACATTCGTGCCCCTCGTTGTGGGGAGACGTGTGTGTGCCAGGATTTGCATGAACTCGTGCCAGTAAGAGATTCCAACAGATTTTTGAACACTTGTTGAAGCGTGCTGTGTCAGTAGGCTTTAGCTTGCGAGGACCCTTCACAAAATGTGACCATGACACTTGTTGGTGTTGTATACAGTTGTTTGTTGAACTTTTGATTCAGAATTTGATTTTAAAACTCCTGTGCTGTGTGCCGGTGATCATCCTGAACACACCCGATAGATCAGAACGGCTACGCACCCAGTCTGGACTGCACCGGCTCACCTCGCCTGCAGTTCACCATACCAGAGATCAGGAGAAGTGGCGACCCAGCCCGCCCGGCTAATAAGCTGGAAGACAACCCTAAGGCTGTCAAGTCCGCGATGCCGCCATGGTGATCTGACCCCCACAAGCCCATGTTCTTCGAAGGCCTTTTGCGAGCTACGCTCGCGCGCCTGGGGCTCTTTTGCCGTGCTGCGACTGAAGCAGGACGGTGGCCGTGGGCGTCATCAAGAGCGTGACCAGGCTGAGGCCGGCGCAGTGGAAGGTGACCAGTCCAGCCCGAGAAGAAGGTGATGTCTACATGAACCCTTGTCTGCCACTGCTGTCTCCGATTCTGGTGCCATAGCACTACCCTCTTGTGCCATCGATGTTTGGTTGTTCAAGCGACAGTCGTTCGTTTTGATTTTGTTGCATCTGTGGTTGCTTGCAATCCAAACTAACCAGGAAAGGAATTCAGAAGGAAAAAGGCTCAATTTGTTGTCTAGTGTTTGGATTTGATTTTTTTTTTTTGGGGGGTGGGGGTTGGGGGGGCCGAGTCCGTTTTAGTTTACTTTTGCGCTCAGTAACCGAGGGTAAAATAAATAATTCAGTGTGTGGACAAGAATTGATGCGTTTGCGCAGATGGTGTTGAATTGTGTGTTGCACTGTTTTGTGATGTTCATCTTACAGTTATTGCATGGATCACTTTTCCTGTAATACAGAGGATTTCCTAGTTTTGAATTTACTTTTTTTTGTCAACGAGATCGCGTTCCTCTGTAGTTTTCAAACACTTTACAATAAGCATTTGTATACAAATTGGCCAAAGTAACAAAATACTTCATAAATCATATTTCCCCTAGACCCGCCTTTCAGGGTTTTTTCATTTTGGTAGTTGGCACCCGTGTTATTGTCATGCATTACCTTTGATTGTTTTATCAAGTTTATTTCAAACTGAGAACTACAGTAATTGTACCACTGCCAGAAACACATCTATTATAACATACTGACCAACACTCTAACAATTGCATACATCTGCTTAAGCTTAAGACATAAAGCGTTAAAACGCTTGTTGACAATAGTAACCCAGCAAGAAGAAGCACCTCCTTGACTGCAGCATACCTCCCCTGATACTCCGTCAGCTGGTGCCACTTTCCTGCTTCAACTCATTCCACATTGTTCCATGCTGTCAGCTTAGCAGTACATTTTGCTCTAAACCCACTTTGAGCTTCCCGTTCTTTGGTGGGTTGTTTCCGTCCTAATACTCTTTCTGTCCAGACTACTCCATTCTTTCTATTCAGATAGTTGATAATACATGTTCATAGGGCTTAACATCCTTATAATCCTGACCAATTGAACTCCCAGTAAGGCCTTCAAGTGCTTACATTCAATTCAGGTCTTACAGTCTGACCGCTTCCAAAACTGCCCTGAGCAGCAAGACCTCTCAAAATGATCGCAGACGCAGCACTTTTACACTTTAGGAACATGCTCAGCACCTACTCCCCTTACCCCCTCCCACCTTCCCGTTTCACTGACTCGCTTAGACAGACGAACGATCACCGCGAGTTGTCAAGAGAAATTGGACATGAATCTCGTTGTTTTATCCTTGTTCGTTTTTACGAGAATCTGTGTCGATATAGTTTTTCTATCAGCTTAGGACATTGTTCAAAATGCTGGAATGTTCCTTTTCAAGATCTTGCTTAAAAGATGGAGATTATCCTTAGGCCACAGTCCTTTACACACGTCTTATTGGGAAATATCTGAAAGCCCTGGGACCCTTTATAAAAGTTGTGTTTTTCTTTTTGAGAAATATTGAAATGTTTGACAGTGCTCCCTTTTTTTCACGTTGGCTGTACATTATTTTTATTTCTTGTTGGCTTTTTATTTTTATCTGAATTTGATTTGGTTGTATCTTGGTTTATTTGCAATTTCAGTTTGTGGTTTTAAATTGCCTAGTTTTGCTAATTTAGCTAATTTTTTCATGTCCGGGAAAAGGTAAACATTCCTCTTTGAGTACGTCAAGAAGTCGGTCCTCGTTACATTCGTCTTTCATTGAGGGTCGGGACCTCAATACCACAATGGGCCGGGACCTTGTACCCCTGTTTTCTTCCTCTAAGAGGTGCTGTCGACAGACCATCTCGCTCGCTCTTCTTCAAATTAGACAATCGGGCCGAGTTCGTCGCCAAATTGTTTTAGTCAAATCGTCCCTCCGGAGGGAAGTCAGTCCAAACATGAAGCCTACTTCGGCGAGCTCCTATTCTCATCCGGATTCTAATCCAGCACATCCTTCACCAGAGCTTTTCGATGCTTTCGTCAAGCACTTCAGTCAGCGTCTCATCGTTTCAATTACCGGCTGTCATCTATTCTCATCCCCGTTGGAGGAGAAATATCTTTCATTTCACGAGTTTTTATTTTGTCTCCTACGCTCCTCCCTCACGAGGACTTCTTCGAGACTACAGCTTACGTCCTCCAGGTCTGTGGTTGCCGCTCACGGCTCCTGCCCGTCCCCTCATAGTCGACACCTACCGCCGTACTCCATTCAGGTCCGTCTGTCCTCCATGGAGGTCTATAACCCCTCCACTACGGGCCATGGTCGCCTTGGGTAGTTTCCATTTGCTACCCTCCACGGCTTGCTTTATAGTTTTTTATTTGCTATCTTCTGCTAGTGTTTTTTTCTTCTTTAACAGATTTTTAAGAAGATTTTTGAGATTCTTGTGACTTTTCTAAGTTACTAATTGGTGTTACTTTAGCATAAGTAGTTTTTTGCTAAAAATATCAAGTTGTCATTCGGATATTTGAGAGACACTCCCTTCGGTGTCTCTAAATGGTCGTATATCTATTTGACAGCTAACGTTTGCGGCTGTTCACCCACTATCGTCTGGGCTTTTTGTTGTCTCCACATTTTCGTCTGTCTCTAGACTTAAAAATAGTCCCTTCTTTATCTTCGTCAATTCAGCTTCTCAACCAGGGGCACTTTGAGTCGCCGATTTCCTTCTCTAATTGTTGTCTTAATCGGATTTCCAGCAGGTTATCTGACTGAACTCTGTTGTATTCCTGTGTCCATTGATTCGTTTTCGTACATGTTTTTCTACAGGGAATTTTCGATGCATTTCATTCCGCCTTCCTAATTAGTCTTCTATCGGGCATTCCACTGGGGAGGAGACTTTCTGTGTGTCCCTTTTGTTTCAGCCAGGTTTCCTTGATGTCTCCTCCTACGTTTTCTTCGTCAGGACCTCTACTGCAGGAATCCCCAAGTCTGTGGCCGCCTCTCGGCCTTCCATTCCCCTCAACTGGTAGATATCCTTCCACGTGGCATTCTCTTCGGAGCAACGTTCCTCCATGGTCCCTAGGTCTTCCGCGGCCCTCCTCCTCGTCGTGGTGGATCCACCGACCAGGAAGGTTCGAAGACATCACGGAGGGTGTTCGTAGTACGTCCCTTCTACTCATCAGGGCATCGCGGTTCCTTCGCAATTTGTTGGAGAAAGTGAAAGAGACTCCGCCTCAGCCTGATCCTCATCACGCCCTTTTTGGCCAACCAGTCTGGTTCCCGGAGGTGTTGACGTTGGCGAAAGCGCACCGTCCTCCTTCATCAACTCAACTCAAAAGACAATTGTTCACAAGAACAGGAATAGGCACCAACAAATCCAGACGTGCTCAGGCTGACCGTGCTGAGATCTGTAATGGCAGGCCTCAAGAGGCAAGTGTTTTGCGACTAGTTCCTCGATCTCTTGCTTACTTCGATGATACAAAGCCTAACCTCGTACAATCTATCGTTGGCTGTGTGGTTTCAATTTTTGTAAGGTCACAAGTTTGATTTTCTTCACCGTCATCGCTGAATTTTGTTGCGCTTTTTGTCTTTCTTTTCACAGAAGTATTTTGTCTACAAAGACTTTCGGGTTACAAAATCAAGTCGCCACAGTACTAACCATTTCCTCTAACTCTCGATTCACGTTTTGGTTCGCTTCTGTCCTCAGCCTGACATGACTTCATTTATGCGTGAAACTAAGACTCCCCGTTCGTCTCCATTCGTTTTCCCCGCAATGGGGGATCTCTTTTTGTTTTGAATTATCTGCGGATAAGTGTGGCACCGGTGGGGAAAACGCTCTCGCTTAATTTCTCACTACAAGACTTGTTGGTGAGAGCCCTTGCTTTCCACACGTAGATTAGTGCATTCATCAATTATGGCCTCTCTGAGATATTGATTGGATCCTTTGTTCTATGTCTCTGTCTTTCCTTCCAGACTTTCAGACAAAGTCACAACCTGGTAGATGTGACCTTCTCATGTCATATCTCTCATTTGTGATGACGATTCTGAATTTGTATTTGCCCAGTACGTATGTCTAAGGTTCTACCTTAAGCGCACCAGCTCCTTCAGGCTCTAGGAACCATCTTTATCTCGATCACCAGAAATATGAGACATTTCTTAGGTACCATCTCTAGATGGTTGGTCGGACTGTCAGTTACGTACTCAACTCTAGCTCCTCGATTCCGAAGCCACATCATAGCACATGAGTCCGGGCTGTCACCTTTCACTGGCGCTAACCAGGCGTCCCGCTATCCAGATCCGGAAGCGGCGACCTGGCGCTCTAATCTACACTCTTCTTGACTCTACTCCGGGATATTTCCGTCAAGAGGACCGCATCTGTCGTTCGCCATCAGTGTTAGTCTCGTCCCGTGTTGTGGCTCACACTCCCATCTCCTAATGTAAGGTTTACGTTACTTTTCTTCTTGTGGTAAGCCAATTTTTTGGCCTATGTAGAAAACAGATTGTAATAATTGATGAGGTATTTAGTGTTTTTTCATGGAGTTTAGGGTAGGTACTTTTCATTTTAGTACTTCTCGCTTCCATATGATTGTAAAGACTCACCCTCCTCCGCGTTGTATTTCTGCATGTTTTAGTGGTGGTTAATGTATGGTTATAATAGATTGGTAGATTTATATTAGCTTACTATCTTCTACTAAGATACTTACCACACTCAAACAAACCTAAGTTCCCTCCCATCCATCCCTCCTGATGCTGAATGGGAATGAGGTGTGAAAGCAGAAGTAGCCACCGTGACAGAAAGTATCAAGGGAGGTTATGCTCTGTCACGGAGGTGCTTCTCTTTTTGGTTACTATGGTAACAAGCGTTTAACGCTTGTTCTCCCCTAAGCAGTATGTATTCCATGTTTTGAGTGTTGAGTTAGTATATAAGTTATATAGATGTAATTAATATCAGGTACCCTTCGGCATGGTAGTCCTTTTCTTTCTTTTTTTATAATATTTGGTGGAAGCAGTTCAGACAAAGGGCACACGTTGTAAAGAGACTTGACTTCCCCTTTCGAAGATGGCTTACCCTTTCCTTATCATTTTTCAAAGGAAAAAGTACAAGGCAAAGTTTCAGGGAGAAAAAGGAAATTTGTAAGAATTAATTTGTCTGATTTGAGAGTCATTTTTCAAGAAAGAAAACTTTTTTTTCTTTGAAAACAATTGTAGACAGTTTGTCTGATTTGAATGTACCTCTCCTATTCTTTTTTTCCCAATTGGGACCTGTGGGTTTTTTTTCCCCCAGTTTGGTTTGAATTATTTTTTCTTCACATTCTGGGAGAGGAAGGATTTTTGGCCCATCCAAACTGAGATTCAGGCATGTTTTTTTTCTCATTTCCTGTAAAACTTGTCTCCATCACTTGAATGATGTCGCCAATAAGTTGTTTGTTCTGGAAGCTGAAATGCTCTTAAATCCCCGTTTCCCTTTGTTATGTTTTCATTGTGGGCGTTGCAATGTGTTTTTCTGGACAATGGTTCCCTGCTTGTGTTCTGTTCTGCGTTTCCGGGCCATATTGCCATAATGTGAGTACGTAGTGTCCATTGTCAGTTTTCGCTGGTCTCCCCGTTGCGTACAGCCACCCATTCGATTTAAGGAAAATTATTAGGATGTGTTTTTTTGAATGCAGGAGACTGGCCTCATCAGATAGTTGATAGAAAGTAAAGGGAAAAGGCCGAGTCAAAGTAGTGGAACATTAGGGAAGTTACAAGCACAGATTCGTCGAAGGTGGAACTTTTTTATGAAGACCCCTGGTATCTCCTCGAGAGCTTGTTTTCTTCTTCGATCGCTCAGTTCCTATCGTTATGAGCGCAATGCGTTCATGCTGCACATATTGCGCTAATAGAATAATTAGGCCAGCATGTTCGGGGGCTGGAGGAAATCTCTTTTGAAGTTTTCGTGAAAAAAGACAAGGAGAATGGGTCGGAAGGCAGCAGATATTATATGTACGCAGCAAGGCGAAAAGTCAGAGTGACACGATTAGAGGAAGTTACAAGCACAGACTTCCATCCATAAGTGGGAATTTTAATACAAAAGCCCCCCGTATCCCCACGAGGGAGCTTGTGTTCAAACAGCCTTGACACTAAAATCTAGCCACACAAGCACTCGAGTTAAAAAGAACAATGAATACATGTGCACTGCTACATATCTTCTTTTATCAAATACACATACTGCCAACACGACTCTTCTCTCTCTCTCACTCATCATAACTTTTGCATATCATTTCTATGAATGAAAAGAGAGTACAGTAGTTTTAATTTTATTGCCAATGGCCCACCCACGATTGAAAACGTTCTCGGCACCCACGTTCAACTAAGTTAACAACGTGGGGCCTGTCAGTACTTGGAACGGATGACGTCGGGAACACCAGGTTGCTGTTTTCCATATTTTATCAGTCCAGAGAGAATGTTTCACAATAAAATATCTTCATAAGTCAAAAGCATATCAATGCAACACGGGATAAAACTTAGCTTGGTTTAACTTTGAAAAATGAAGAGGAAAACAAAATTGCTACAAGAAATTCAACCAACATGCTACTGAAGAACGTATAAAAAACATTAAACCAACTGGAGAACATATGGTAAATCAAAGACTTTTGAACTCAACTGAAAATTGTGGCAAGAACTGATGCAATATGCTGTTTACTTGTCCTCTGAATTGTAAATCGGAATGTGTCTGCTGTACGCAGCGTGAGACCAGTTAAACCAAAACCGACACATCCAGATCCTTCAACCCATTATGCCCTGGCGCGAAGATGTTACTTGTAAACCTTTTCTTTGAACTCTCACTCTGATCTTTACTTTAATAAGATCAAAATATGAAGACCCACATCAGCTTCAGTACAAAAATTTCAAAATATTTTACCAGGGATTTGTTTTGGTTAGGGGGGAGGCATTTGCACTGGCCCACTCTTTGTACTGTAGCCTTTGGGGATTTGTTTGCATTGAGCATTCGGATTCCTATTTTTGGTTAGCATTGAGCATCCTAATGCTTACATTCTAAAGCCCTTGGCTGAGAGTTGGGATGTCCCCTGGGAAAATAAGGTTTCTCCCCTATTAGGACCTGCCCAGCCCATCCATTTAGAATAGCTCGATGGCTTGGAGTCAAAACGGACTATATGTATCTTTAGATAGTCCATTGACGTATTATTTGAGCATAAAAATATTACAAAAACTAATAACTTGTATCAGTGACTGCAGAAATATATAAAGGGGTTTTAATTATATTACTGGGGGCACCCTGACGAATGACGTTGCACAAAACACGTCGAGATCACAGGAAACACCTTTACAGAGAGCGCAACACTACATTTGGCTCTGGTTTCCTATAAATGCAAATCGGCGATTCTCCTTGACAGGGTGCTGGAAGTCAAATTATGTCGTGCAAGAGAAGGCATGTCGTCTCCTTTCTAGTGCCACCTGAGTTTACACATTTCCACACTACAAGCATTAATTTTTTGTGATCAAAATGGTGTTTCAATGTGCTACAGTTTCAAAAGGGTTTCTATCACAACAAAAGAAATATATCCTCTTTTTTTTTTTTACTGCACTCCAAAGAAGAAAAAGCCTCAACCACTCGAGTGGCCTCCACCCACCCACCCCATCCAAAATGGCTTTTCTCTCTCCGGCATCTCCGCCAAGGAGGAAAATCGCCGTTTTGACGTTTTTGATTTCTCTAGGAAACCAGAGCAAAGTGAGTGTTGCGATCTATTGTAAAGGTTGTTTTTCTGGTGATCTCGACATGTTTCTTGCTTGCAAAGGTCTCCGTCAGGGTGCCCCTTTAAATAACGAAATTGGGGGACAATTGACGAGGTTTTCCCTACCCACATGGCTGGCGGAAAGGTGCAAAGGAGGGCGTAAAACCTTATTTTCATTGATGGGGGGCAGTACACATTGTTATGCAACCAGAAGTCTGCCAGGTACAAACTCGGTACATTCCTTCTTTGCTGTACACATGTACACGTTTACTACAACGGGCATGTGGATCAGTTTTGATGCCAGAAAAAAGATTGTCTCTATCCTTGGTTAATTACTCTTTTTTTCCTATCCACGTTTTATGTTCACAGAAGCGTGTGTGGGGGGTAAATTTCAGCCCATAAGGCCTAGTGCCTTTTTTTCAGCCTGGCGTAAACCATCACATTTTGAGGAAAACATTTTTTTAAAATTAAAAGGAGCCCCCCCCCCCCGAAAAACAGCATCATTAACAGACAACCAAACAACATTGACAGAAAAAAAGCAACAACAAAAACCTGTTAACGAAATGTGATGAATCATGACATGATAATAGGCCTAATTCGAAAAGAAAAACAGCAGCAAACGGAACAAAAACGTGATTTCTAAAGAAAGGTCAACACATTCATGTGACCCTTTTCTTTTTTAAATAGTAAATTTGGTACTTTATAGTCGCAGTGAGGCGTCTGTGAAATTCGGGTTGCTCACCACTTGCGTCAGTGGTACAGGACCAACAATCCATCAAGCGCCCCTTTCCCCTCTGGCTGCCGGACGCGCTCTCCAGGTGGGAGCAACCCGAATTTCACAGAGACGCCTCTGTGACTATAGTGTACCTAACCTAACCCCTTCAGCTTCCCCTCCACCCTCTCGATCTGTCCCTTCAATATTCAGTAAAGAACAGACCGAGCCCCCCATTTTTAGTCTTTTTTTTCTCCCAACTTTGAAGAGCCAGAATGGTCAACATACCGTAGGCCCTGAAGAGAAGTCGGACCTGGAGAGCGCGTCGCAGCCAGAGGGCGCCCCACTTTTCTTTTTTGTGTGCATGCGATTTGTGTGACGAGGATGCAAAGGGTGTGCGTGCGTGTAAATTTCAGTTGACCAAATGACACTACTTTTTCTAGTGGCAACTTTTTCGTTGCCACTGGGTTTAACGTGTGCTAAGTGCATGAGCACTGACACGGGGCCTCGGTTTATCATAGTCTCGTCCGAAAGACTCCACGTTCGGACCATAAAGCCTAGTGCAGAATGAGAGGAAAAATCCCCTCAGTGTACCCAGGTTCGAACTCGTTTATCGCGCACAAGGCGAACGCATTATCTGTGCCACTCGACATCGGTCAAGACCGTGACGTTAACAGTCCCAAGAGATTACAGAAAGAATCGGATGATATCGGCATCAGTGAAGGGGTGGGGCGACTTGGGACAGGCCTTTCTTGAAAGGAGAAAGTTTGAGATGAAGTCAAATCGGCGATTCCTCCTCGGCGGAGATGTAGAAGTCATTCTTTCAGTCTTTTATAATGGCCGCCTGAGTCTGCTAACGAAATTTCTACAATACAAGCCTTTTTTGCACGGTTCACCAAAAGAGTTTCGCTTACAACTACAAAGGAAATAGCTCCCCCCCCCCCCCCCCCCCCTTTTTTTTTTTACTGCACTACAAAGAAGAAAAAGCTTCAAGTGTCCTCCACCCACTCCGTCCAAAATGGCTTCTCTCTCCGGTAACTCCGCCAAGGAGGAATCGCCGTTTTGACTTCTAGAAAACCAGAGGAATATGAGTGTTCCGATCCTTGAACTGCTGTTTTTCTGATCTCGACGTATTTCTTGCGAAAACTCATCCGTCAGGGTGTCCCTTTAAGACATGTGGTTTTCTTATCTATATAAGCTTATGTCTGAATTAAATAAAACACACACACACACACACATCAATATAATTTTAATTAAATTGATCCCGTAGCCTAACATGTATCCCCTCCCCCTCCCACCACACACACACACTACAAAAGCCGCACACAGAGAGAGACTATTACTTCTCTTCTCGGCCTATTGGCTAGACCGTGATTCAAGAACATACATTTTTTTTTAGTATACCCTGGTTTGTTCAGCCCAGAGCCTGTGTATCTAGTATATATACTAGTATATACACAGGCTATGGTTCAGCCCGTCGTACATGGCGAAAGCCGATACGCGACGTTAAACTGAACTTCCATCCAATAATCTCACTATCTAAGAGAGAGAGAGAGAGCAAGCCTGCTTAGTGAGACTAAAAAAATTGGTTAAACAATGAACGAAAACTTAGCTTTACGTCCTCCCGGCCGTAGCCATATGGGACATTACTTTTTATTCAGTTGGAGAGAAGTTAAACAATTAAAAACAAAAGTTTGATATTGAAACAAAGTTCACTGAGTAATGAAACCCTGATCAAAATCCGCATTTTTGGTAGGGTGAGGTGGGAATGGGCAGTACTATTACATTTACAGACAAAGACAAAGCAAAAACATAACCGCCTTAGCGGAGGTAACAACCAAGATCTAGCTAGGAGTGGGCATCGGAATTTCTTTCTCTCGTGGCCGAAATGTAGGTTAAGCTATTACAACAGAGTTGGTCAAGCCAACTCTTAGTCATGACCACTGAGGGGCACGTGACAGTGACTGACCAATCAGTGGCGAGATCATTGTTCGTACCCCTCTAGGCTCCTTTTCACCAATCACGTGACCTGCCACATCCGGCGACGTTCTTTTACGCCTGTACACCATTAGAAGCAGCAAGGTACGTGAAATTTGGGGAAGAAAATCTTCATTTTTTTTCTTTGTAAGTTTGACATCCGAATGGAATGGTGCTATCATGTTGAAATAATATGATTGCATGATATTTTGAGGGCGTTTAATTGTATGGTTATGGCTTAATTGCTTAGTTTGTGACTTACCCAAAAAATTACATGACTAACAGTAACACCTCTTGTGACTTGAGCCGGTGGTGCCGCCACGCCACGTTACCTGAATAAAGACTGTCTTCACATATTTTTAAGTGATTCTCTTTTACTGTTGTCAGTTTAGGAACACCTTAACGCATATTATTTAGCCACGACCGTGGAAATTTTTTTGTAGTTTGGCAAGCTGTAAAGTATTCGATTGGTAGCCATTTACCACCGACAACCCACCCATCCACATGGTAGCAAATCATGGCGCCATCCCTCCCCCCACCTCCCTCCATTTTTTCTCTCCAAAACTACTTTGGATTTGGTCAATTAGTAATGATAGCTTAAAAAAAATTGTAATTTTGTTCAATTATTATTTAAAAAAAACTTTCAATAATTGAATAAGAAGAATGACCAACAAAATTATATCCATCTTCTAATGGTAGCATCAACCAATAATTTTTGGAAAGTGAAAAAAAAAAAAAAAAAATGTGCCAAATGGTTGCTTGTGATGTGTAGTTGTGGATACAAGTTTAATTTTGATTTTAGAGTCGTTCTTGCATTTTTTATGACCTTTTGAAAAAAATCAATAAGTAGGGTGGTTATAAAAATTTAAAAAAATTGTTACTTTTTGTCAAATCCTAATGAAATTTATGTCATTGGAAAGAGCCCGACAAGACCTTTAAAATGATGCCAAAATGATCAAAATCGGTCAAAAATTGAGAAAGTTACGACGTTTTAAAATGATAGCTTTTTTTACATGAGCTATATAAGAAAATTTTGATCAAGGTTACCGGCCCTTACCGTATCAATGTTTGGATGAATAAAACAGCCATAACTTTTTCTTTTTTTTTACCAATAAACAAAGCATTGGTACCAAAATAAAGCTTATTCAAAGGGGCAACATCAACCCCAAACATTAGACAGATTAGGCCTAAGCTTTTTGTGCGACTCGCAAGATCGCAACATCAACGTGAGCATGACAGAAAACATGTCGGACAGGCTTCGACGTAACACCTCCCGACTTGTGGAGACCTTGAGCAGCATTGAGATTTATTCTAGATGCACCAAATTTGGTGTACTTGTAGAAAAATAATTAAATGTAACTAAGCATTTGTTTAAAAAAATTATGTAATTACCGTTCAGAAATGATAAACGAATGAATTGGACCCAAATATTGGATCGCTTGTCTCTCGCGATCGGCCGTCTTCGCGTAAAAAAAGATTGTTCCCGAATGACCGAGTAGGTGTCTGCTTCCCGAAAGAAAGAAACTCGGATGGTCAGCGCCAAGAATAACCACCAATAAAAACAAGCAAAGGAAGTGACCGTTTGGCACATTGCCAAAATCGCGGTTCGGATTTTCAACGAGAAAAATCGCTGCGGCTTGACCTAATTCCGTCGTTCCTACAATAAGGACGTTCTTTTACTGTATTTTCAAAAAAACACATCAACCCGCGGGCAGACAACAACAAATGCAAAATTATCCATGCAAATTTGGAGCAATGTGTGACTTAACCTATTCTTTGAACTAATTAACTTTTTATTTCAATCGGCTATGTTACTTAAAAAATAAAACAAATTTACTTCAAAATGTTCATTGAAATACTGTCAAGGGAGATAATAAGGGGAAAAAACATTTGTCTTCACCACTTGAAGACTGCCTTTTGATAGTTATTAGTTAATAAATAGCCTTTCCAACTGCATAGATCTATTTGTCCTGTACACACATACACACACACACACACACACACACAGTGACATACACACACACACACAGTGACACACACACACACACAAATAAAAAGCCATTGACATTGCAAGCAAACAAACAAACAAAAAGCCCACTTGAACAACATAATAAGTAGATGTGTGTTTCACGAACATCTCTTAAACTCTTTACTTGTGTATCCCTAAACTCAAAACTGTACAGGGCCTCATAAAATCAAAAACAACACAGAGCAGGACTGTGGGACAGGGCCACTCCCGCCAGTTATGTTAATATTTTGCGCCATGATTCCCTTGATGATTTGACCAGTATAGCGCAATAAAAACGTTCAAGAGCCATGAACAATGTTTTGTAAATGGTACAGAGTCAATATAAATCTAAAGAAAACTAATAAAAATCGATAAAAACCTGCCTGGCTCATGATTTTGTGCAGAAGTTTCAGTAAACACGCTTAGCAGAAGTGTGCGAAAGACGTCTTCTAAGCGCAAAATTATGGGGTCAGATAGGTCAATTTGTTTTGTCTATTTACCAAAATGAACAATTTTCTACATGACCTACTTATTTTTTGGAAATGTTTTAAGGTTAAAATCATTAAATTCAACCTAAACTATACTAAAAACAGTATCTTGACCCGGACACTTATTTATAAATTGGAAAAAACAACAACTGACGAACTAAACATTCAAGACAAAATGGCACCTGCATCAGGCCTCACTAATTTTAGGATTCTCCGACAATTTGATGTGTCCTCGACCTTCATTGGTCACTTTTTTACCATCCGGGTCGTCAGTAAGCTCTCAATGTTAGCAGGAAAATGATAGGCGAAACGCCCAATTTCTCTGACGGACTGAAGGATAACTCTTGGCAAAAACACGTTCGATAACTCTTGCAGTTGGGTCTTGCTACTAATGGATGAAGGCGGATGATTAATGGATTTGGAAGAAGAAGATCCATTATTTTGCAACATTTTCTTTGATCCACGTTCTCTAATCCAGGCTGTTCTCTAATCCAAGGTAGGAAGAACCAACAAAATTTTGAAAAGAGAAAGAGAAAAAAAAAATCTTTATTAAGTACTTCTGTAAGGTGTTTAATTAACATTTCAATTGAAACTATTATGAAATATCAAGAAATCAATTAAAAAACAAAACAATTTAAGCAACACGAAACTGACGTTTTTGGTAACATTTTTAGAAAACGCGTCACTCCGAGGGCATGAGAAAACCAAAGACAATAATTCATTTATAATTATGGAACAATGTGTACTTTAATGTCCTCTTTGCATTCAACAACTTTCAGTTTGATCAAGCTGTCCATCCATAATTTTTTTTAATTTTTTTTACTCCAATTTGTTAAAATTTCTCATTTTAACCTATTATTAAGTATAAACACTGTTTATTTCTTGGGGGCTCCACTGGATGGTCAGCATCTGCAGTAGAGACATCAGGGGTATCTGAAATATTAAAAAGAACATTTATATTTCACATATATATTAAAAACACCACCACATGAAGTGGAATACTGTTCTAGCCTTGATCAAGGGAGACAACTACACATAACCATCAACACAACTGGCACCTGTATGAAGAAAAACAAGGCATACACTAAACAATGGAATCTGTTGTATTGAATTTAACTATGACAATAATGATAAAGAAAAATACTAATGGGTTTATCTAAGGTTGTGTAAATCATTAACAAGAATAATGAAAGAAAGATTGCTTTATTCTCCAACAATAAATGTATTCTCCAACAATAAATGTCGAGTCATCAGTTTAAAACAAAAATCCCACTGTCTGTAAAAGGTAACAAGAATAAGATAAGAATTTATACATTTTCAGACCGATTGTCCCAGATCCAAAGTATGTGCTATACCTTGAAAGGCTTACGTCATGATTATGAATAAAATTCTCCTGATTAGAGTAATTTTAAAAGGGACTTTGCCACTTGTTCGACTTAGTAGCAGTAGTACATTAACAATAACAAAATAAAAAATGTAAAATACTACACGTCATGACAGACACAGGGCTCCCAATCATCCCGCAAAACAAGGGGTCCCAGGGACTCCTTCACTCACAAGTTACAGTATAGACTAATAGAGGGTCCAAGAGGCGGGATAGAGGGTCCCACTCTCGGTGGCGTTACGAATGCTAAAAATAATTTTTCTAGTGCATCCCTGGGACCCCCAGCACATTCTTTTGGAGGGTCCTGTAGAATTTTAGTGCTTCATAGACCCCAAAATGGGGGTCCCTGGGAGCCCTGAGACAGGAGTGCTAAAACTGAAAGAAGAATGGTGTGACTGTGAGTCATATCACTGTCATCAGAACAAAGAACAAAAGCCCGCAGAAAGTAGGTGCCAAGGAGAGCAGGGCCAGGGGTGGCCAATGGCAATGAAACGTCTCCTTTGAGTTTGACTCCCCTATGTTGGGGCTACGTAACGTTTTGGGGGGGTTGTTCACACAAGGATGAATTTAGGAAACGCGTGGCGAGTTGGTGATCAACTCCACCAGCCAACCCCCCAACAAGATCAACACGCTTCCTGCATGCTGAGTCGAGGCATCATGTTACTATTGTTAGGGACCAATTAGCGGGACCTGGCTGGCTGGGCCAAGCTTTCTATATTTCTTCTTTTTCTCCTATCCACTTCCTTCTTCTTGATAGTTTGTTGTCTTACGCATTCCCGTAGATCCTCCCAAATACAGCGACAAAATAGTCAGCAGTGACTGCGGTTGCTATAGGGAAAAGAAAGAAAGGCTCAAAGCCTGAGAAGAAACTGAAAAGTTAGGCCTTAGTCAGAAGAGGGACAGATAGACTCGTGAAGAAATAAAAGAATAAGTGCTTGTAGTTTTTTAGTTGTACTGGGTTAAGACCATTAAACCCCCCAGTTCAGCCGGAAAGGAACAGGCCCCACTTCCAACAACAAGCAATCATAATTAATTTAAGCGGAAGAGAAGGGTAGGCTACTTGTAAAAAAACAACTGTCTCTGGAACTGCCCAGCTGCGAGTGACCTCTTCGTGACGAGAGCTCTGTCTCACAGACACTGAGCTGTCAATAAAAGCTATTAAAAATGACTGAAATATCATCTGCTTATAATCATGTCCAGCTACAATATTACAAAGGCTAGAGTTTAAATCAAACTATATCAACAACAAACCTTGTCCATGTCCTGAATGATCGAGACAAAAACTGCTGACTTGCTGATCGACTCAAGGCAAGGGCACAAATCAGCAAAAACCGTCTTACCTAAATCCACCAAAATTGTTTTTTAGACATGCCCTGCTCACATTTCTATCTTTTTTTTTAACATGATTTTCTTAAGCAATGTCTAAACTACCAGAAATATATTATCACGTCTGGGTAGTAGGAAATAGCGATACAAAGACACGTATTTATCAACTTTTCAACTCCTTCCCGCGATCTCAGCAGACTCTAATGTTGATTCACCGAAGCTTTCATGTCTTCTCAAATTTTATTGGTTGAGTTTTCAGCTCTATGACCAATAGAAAAGCTGTTATCTGAGCCAGAAATGACCCATCAGAACGCGTTTTCACAAAACCGGATTTGGGGATAACTTGGCAAAAACACGTTCGATAACTCTTACAGTTGGGCCTTGCTATCCAATGCTAGCAGAACTGAACCAACCTCCTCTGGAAGAATGTCGCAGGCAGCGTCTCAGCTTTTTCTACAGGATAGGGGTACCGCAGTATAGCTGAGGGACACATCCCTGCGCTCGCAGTGGAAAAGTTTCTGGCTCCAGCAAATACAAAAAGTCGCAGGATCAAACCCGCCAAATATGAAGGCTTCCAGTCCACGAACGACGGGTCATCAACCACTCGGCGTGGATTTAGTGTACAAGAATGTCGAACAGAGCAATATCGTAGCTCTTCGTGCAAACCCAGTGCAAACGTTAGGTTTTTTTCTTTCTGTTTTATATAGGCTGTGCATGCGCCCTCCTAGTTCCGTTGCGACTATTGCCAGTATTGGCACCTGCGACATATTGATCCTGATCCTCTTTTTCTTAGTACATTTTCCTTGATTCACATTCTCCATTTTCGTACATATCTGGGCAATATTCACAATTACGCCGATCAAGAACGACAATCTTTTGACTGAAAAAGCAATGGACTGTTCTTTTCTGTTACAAATTATTGTCTTGACGGGCGTAATTATGAATATTGCCCATTTTCCGTGATTGCGCACTCTTGCTGCTACATTTATCCTTCATTCACTGTGACATGACATCCCAGAAAGTGGAAAATGTTGTCCACCATCCTTTGATTGGTAACTTATTTTGTTTACCAGCCAAACCAAAAGTTTTACCAGCCAAACCAAAATCCGTTTTGCCAATCAGTGACGATTTTCGAGAACAGATTGAACACTTCATTTTGTTGGCCATGTCGTCGAAGAGAAGCCACGAAAATTCTTTCTTCCATTTTAGTAGAAAAGTTTGTGTTTTACTCTTACCCTTGTTGGGTGATGGCTGCAATGCCTTTGAACTTTGAAGCCGAAGAATGTTTCATTTCGAGCAGGCACTGGCTGGCGAGCACGCAAATTGCGTATTGTATTTCCAGTGCGTGGGAAAACATGGAATCGGAAAGGAATCGCGCAAAAAAGAACATCGTTTTATTGCCCACTCGCATTTGGCGGGTGAAGTGAATTATAAACTCGCCAATTTTATTTTTCACTCGCCACTTTCAGGGTGATGCACTGAGCTTGGAACAGTGATATGACACACTGTCCAGGGTTCGTAGGGGCCTTTTAAGTCCTTGTGAATTGATTTTTGGTCAAAAGGCCTTTTAAGTGCTTTGATTCAGCAAGTCAGTCCTTTTATTTCATCATGAGGTCCTTTTAATTTGTGAAGGGTGCTGTTAAGTCCTGTTTTATTAGGAAAAGGTTTCAGAAAGAAACTGGGAACAGTAATGAAATCATTTCTGACAAACAAAAAAACCAAAACCCAGCAGTCTGCAGAGCTACTGATGTCATGAAGTGTAGCAGAGGATCCTTCAAAGATGGAAAATTCCAGTGGGCCCAAAAAATAGCCAGGCTAGCAGGTGGTCAGTGACCTCTTGACCTCTGGTTGAACTCGCCCACTGAAGACATGACTTCTTTAAACAGTGATGTTTTCACCTTCACCCCTTTCCATCCCCCACCCCTCCCCATTCCTCTGAAAGTGGTAAATACAGCAGCATGGAGACTGGATGAGAGAGGAGGGAAACTTGGCTCAAAAGGTGGAGTTTGTTTGTTTGTTGTCTTACACTATCTTAAAAACTCCAGGAATCATCCCAACAGGCGAAGCACTTGAACACTACGGTGCAACTCCACCAGCTAGGGATGAGAACATTATGTGTGTGACCGGTTTTGATTACCTCGCCATGTGGGCAGCCACATTCTGACTTCGGAGGGAAAAAGTGGAGTAAAAGAAAGTTATTATAGGGTCATGGTGAGTGGGTGGTGCAGTGACCGCTTTACTATCACGCATCCCTCTCCTTTCATTGATCAAAGGCCAGTTTGTTTGGGACCATCCTCCCCCCTCCCCCGTTTCTTTCCCCACCTCTGTAGCAATTTGTGAACTCTCTCTCTCTCTCCCTCTACTTTTCTTTTCTCTCCTATATTTTAATTAGTAAAGTATAATTTCAAGGATTCAAATACATGGCTTCAAAATTGGAAATCCTTGAAGAGGTGACTAATGAATCTGTACTGACTGATAATTAATAAGGAAGATGATTACTGATATATGCCACACATTAGTGACAGGAAAGCTTGAAATAACTGACAACTAAATTAGAGGGTAAACAGCTCTGTTGTGCAAGTTTTCTGCTTTAAAAAAGCTTAGGTATATTCCATACAATCATGTTATCAAAGGTCCTTTTGAATTGAGATGAGGTCTTTTAAAGGTCCTTTTTTTGACTCGTGCCCCAAACCTGGGAACCCTGCTGTCCTGAAGCAAGAAAATCAATAGGACCTTGGAGATCCAATGAAAAATATCCAGTTTTCTCATTCTAAATTTGACCAAGAAACGTTGCTTGGCTAAGAGATAGGATTAGGACCAGCCAGGGTCATTTTTCTGAAACCGTGAGGGGGCTTCCTTTGACACCGCTTGGCAAAATTTGTTGTAAAGTTTGCAGCACCTACCCCCCCCCTCCGGCAACTTTTTTCCCCCCGAGAAGTAAAATGTTGCTGTTCTTGAGGCTGGGCAAGCCGAAGAAGTAGGATCAGGCCGGAGATTTCAAAACGAGTGGAGGTAGTAAAATACACCTTTGCTGCCGTTTGTTAGATTTGTTGGAAAAGTTGAATATCAAATAACCATTTTTTTGTGCAAAGCAAATTTTCAGTATGCTCTGCTTGTGTGTTTAAAATTAAATTGTGAACGCACGTCTTTGTTTATTTCAGTGTCATCACTTGACATCATATTAAAACAAGATGGGAAAGGAAAAAGTTCACATCAACATCGTGGTGATCGGCCATGTGGACTCCGGCAAGTCCACCACCACTGGTCACCTCATCTACAAGTGTGGCGGCATCGACAAGAGGGTCATCGAGAAGTTCGAGAAAGAGGCCCAAGAGGTGAATTGATAAATAATACAGCTACAAGAAAGTTGTTGGCTTATCACTAGTGCTACTAATGCATGGGTGAAACTTTTCCTGGTATACCAGGATTTCCTGTTTTTGAATTTTACCACAAAAGGAATTTCCCTTTTTTTAATTTGTCAAACAAGGTCTTTGTGTGTCTACTGTATTTTTCAAGCACTTTAAAATAAGCATTTGTATAAATTGTGGAAAAAGCAAATTAAAATACCTTCATAAATCATTTTTTTCTTCAGCTGCAGTGGGACATTACCGCTAGACCCCGGTCTTTCAGTTTTTTTCATTTTGTGTAGTTGCACCCATGCAAATACGTAATGATGGGTGGCAGTTTCAAAGGTTTGGAAGGATATTGAACATGTTTTTGTAAGAAATCACATTGTTTGCTAAAACTGACTCCTGTTTCCCTGGGTTCAGATGGGCAAGGGTTCCTTCAAGTATGCCTGGGTTCTGGACAAGCTGAAGGCTGAGCGTGAACGTGGCATCACCATCGACATCGCCTTGTGGAAGTTTGAGACCCCCAAGTACTACGTCACCATCATTGACGCCCCCGGCCATCGTGACTTCATCAAGAACATGATCACCGGAACTTCACAGGTAAGGGCCGGTTGTAGTGTTGATTCCGATACGCGATTCCGATACGCGTATGTTTTGTGCATGAGAAAAACGGACATAGAGGAATTTTTGCCTAATTGGGAGATTTTGCTTTGAAAAGATGGAACTATGATTCAAAAGAAACCAGAAAACGCGATGTAACCCTTTCGCCGCCAACCACAGGGTTCGTGGGGTCCTTTCAGGTGCTTTAAAGTGCTGTGAAATTGATCAGTCTTCAAAAGGCCTGTTAAGTTCTTTATATCAGCAAGGAGGTCCTTTCAAATCAGTCAAAGGTCCTTTTAAAATTGGTGCGGTCAGTTTAAATCCTTTAATCGGGCCAAAAAACAAAACTAAGTACCTTGTCATAAGAAATGAACTCCAAAAAATATATTAAATGAAATAAAATTTGCCCAAAATCGATCGCCTTCGTATCTTTCGAGCAGACGATCTAATTTTAATAGTCACTATGAATCCTGTCACGTGCGCGAGATTCGGCGAGATATCTTATGCGCCATGTTGAAATTCTTCGCACATGCGGCTGCTTCAGTGCTTGTTTTCAAGTAAAAAGTGTACAAATGCCTGGAAAGTGTTCATTTCAGGATCGTTGGCTGAGAAGACATTTATAAGGACTGGGTCCGAAAAGTGATGGACAACAAACATGCAGTTCGTTGTGCATATTGTGAAAAAAACATCGACATCTTGTCAATGGGAGAGTCGGTGCTGAAACAACACGCAAAGACTGAAAATTACAAGAAAGCTGAAAGAAGGCACAAGGCGGAATCGAGGTGCAATGTGACAGACTTTTTTTGCAAGCAGCTGAAGTAACAAATGAATCTGCTCAGCCACAATCGTCAGCGTCTGGCTCTGTGCCCACCATGTCTACAAGTACAACTACAAACAGGTCCTTTAAAAAATTTAGCTGGTCTTTTAAAGTCCTTTTTTTTGCATTCTTCCAAGTCCCCACGAACCATGCAACCATTTTTCAGCAAAAACATACCATTAACTCATTCCATGCTGGCCAGTTGCTTCCCTTTGCAAGCGTTCTGTACTGGCCGATTTGCATAGGTTGCAAACAAATTATTTTCTAAATAATGGTAACAGATACAAACGTGACATTTAGGCAATATGTACACAATATACAGTACTAACACCTGCAACAGTTTCAAAGCATCCACTTGATTAGGTTTGATTTGTGATATTTTAAAATAAATGCATGTTTTGTCAAGCCAGGCACACTCATAATAGCGAAAATATAATTTTAAGGTCCCAAAATAACCGGCAGCCAGCCAGTCAGTGTCAGAGGCATGAATGAAACGTAGTAGTAGCCCTCTGAGCCACTTTGAAGCACGCATGACTGTTAACCTATGAACTATGAATTTTTAAAGTTCACGTGCGATATATATGATATCCCGTTAACTTAGTAACGAGGCGTTGTGCGCATGCCCTGCGACGAGAGCGCAGGTTAGTATAGAAAGAGTTAATTTTACCTGGGTAGAGGAAAAAAAATCAGCAATATAGTGAATTCCTTAAGAAAATAGGGTCTTTAGATAACAGGTCCTGATTTCATACTTTTTAGTAACATGGGTGTTAAACCATTGTGGTGCAAAAATGCGTCATTGGTGGTGAAAGGGTTAAAAAATCTTTGCTAGTTTTGATGCCATGCAAGACTAAAAATTCTGTGACCCGAGAACCTAGATTTGTTTGCCAGTTTAACCTAACCTGCTTTGCTTTTTGTCCAGGCTGACTGTGCAGTGCTGATCGTGGCGGCCGGTGTGGGAGAGTTTGAGGCTGGCATCTCCAAGGAGGGTCAGACCCGAGAGCACGCTCTGCTGGCCTACACCCTGGGGGTCAAACAGCTCATCATCGGCGTCAACAAGATGGACAACACCAGCCCACCCTACTCTGAGGTATTTACAAGCTCTGCAATTGAATTGACCTCTGCTGGAATAGTCAACGTAAACCGTGTTGATGTTATTGTTTAAGATCAGAGTTGGTAGAGGTTTAGACTTTAGTTTGGAGAGTTGGTAGAGGGTTAGACTTCAGTTTGGAGAGTTGGTAGAGGGTTAGACTTACTTTAGTTTGGAGAGTTGGTAGAGGGTTAGACTTCAGTTTGGAGAGTTGGTAGAGGGTTAGACTTTAGTTTGGAGAGTTGGTAGAGGGTTAGACTTTAGTTTGGAGAGTTGGTAGAGGGTTAGACTTCAGTTTGCAGAGTTGGTAGAGGGTTAGACTTTAGTTTGGAGAGTTGGTAGAGGGATAGACTTTAGTTTGGAGAGTTGGTAGAGGGTTAGACTTTAGTTTGGAGAGTTGGTAGAGGGTTAGACTTTAGAGTTGGTAGAGGGTTAGACTTCAGTTTGGAGAGTTGGTAGTGGGTTATACTTTAGTTTGGAGAGTTGGTAGAGGGTTAAAGCCATCCTTAGCTGCACAAATTCATTTCGGGCGAACGCATGATCGGTTTGAAACTTGTTCGCAGAACACGACATGGGAACGAGATTCGGGCCGAACGGCTGTTCGGCGAGCAAACCAACGGGGGCTATTAATGGAAAACCCGGTTCGGCCGAACATTTCTGTTCGCCGAACACCGATTTGGGCTAACCGTTCGGCCAGCTAAGGGTGGCTTTTAGACTTCAGTTTGGAGAGTTGGTAGATTATTAGACTTTAGTTTGGAGAGTTGGTAGAGGGTTAGACTTCAGTTTGGAGAGTTGGTAGAGGGTTAGACTTTAGTTTGGAGAGTTGGTAGAGGGTTAGACTGTAGCGAGCAAAAATATTAAGGCCAGAGATTTCTTGTTTTGAAAACTGGTGAACTCATCAAGATTTTGTCTACACTGTCCTCTCAAGATTTCATGGGTTTCTACTTTTCTCAGCAGGAGCTCTAATACAACATGTGACCTTCGTTTCACAGGACCGCTTCAGGGAAATCGAGAAGGAGGTGGGCAGCTACATCAAGAAGATCGGCTACAACCCCAAGTCGGTGCCTTTTGTGCCCATCTCCGGGTGGAACGGCGACAACATGCTGGAGCAAAGCGAGAACATGGGCTGGTTCAAGGGAGGCTGGGCAATCGAGCGCAAGGAAGGCAACGCCAGCGGCAAGACCCTGCTGGATGCCCTGGACGCCATCCTGCCTCCCAAGCGCCCCACCGATAGGCCCCTGCGGCTGCCCCTGCAGGATGTCTACAAGATCGGAGGTCAGGAGCTGGAAAAAAGCATTTCCTACTGTTTGCTATCAGTTCGCAAAGAATTGTCGAAACGCAACAGGAAGCAGCACAAACAGAAGTTCAATTATTTGAAAGGGGAACCAACTTTCGTTTATGATGGCAGTAATGGCGGTCGGTAGGCATTTACAGGACGCATACTGGCTTCAAAGTTTGACTTTCTTTTGTGAGGTGAAAAAAACGAGGGCATCTTTTGCTTTGCTTTTTTTTTCCAGATTTTTCTTGAAAATTGCCCTATTCGCCTTGTGCTCAGCAGCGCCTAATGATCCGAGAAACACAGTACTATTAATTCTGATCATATATAATTCCCAGGTATCGGCACAGTGCCGGTGGGCCGTGTGGAGACGGGCATCCTGAAGCCAGGCACGGTCGTCTCTTTTGCTCCTGCCAACATCACCACTGAGGTCAGTACACTTTTGCATTTTTTTATATTTTTTTTACAAATTATAAATTGTGTACATTTATGCTCGAAACAAAACCTAAAGAACTGGCCACTAAAATAATCGGCACTAATTTGTCGGGCCATTATGGTGAAATTGATCGCCAAGGTATCCCAAGAAACTGGTGGTACAAATTCTTTAACCCTCTTGCATTTAGTCTGGCTAAAACCACCCATCCGGAAATTGCCTCTGTATTCAAACCGCCCATAGCTGAGAAATTATCAAGACTCAATCTGGGAAAATGGTCTAGATATATATCTTTAGACGTGTGTTTGTGAGCGAGAGTTGCTTTGTATATGCATTGTTGCTGGTTTGTGTCATTTTTGAATGCTGTTTTTGTTTTTTTGTTCAAGAATAATTGATTGTAAAGCGCTTTGGGCTCATCTGAGGTAAAGCGCTATATAAATGCACTATTATTATTATCTTTCCTGACTTGTCTAAATTAAAAAAACCATTTCAGGGCTATGACTCAAAAGTTATGACATCAAACACCCCATAGTAGACATGTAGCAGGCAGTGAGGGGGTTGATTGTGTGGAAATGGCTGCTGATGTGGGTAGTTAAGGAACAAGGATCACCCCTAGATGTGTGTGTGTGCATGTCTGTGACTCCATTTGTATTGCTGAATGTCATGGTTACTGAGCAATGAAATGTAGTGACATTCGCAGACCTCAGGCATCAGAACGGTCCGCGGTTTTGGTAGCCACTGGCAGCGGTTTGTACTTCATGAGGCAGCGCGATCTTATTCTCAAATGGTATTCTTAAACGGTTTGTTTTTATACTGCGCCTTCAGAAACGAAAAATTGCGGCCATGTTTGTTTTTTCTTCCGAGTTTAGAGCTCTCAAGACTTTTTCACTGATTCAGAGTTTGTTTTGATGATTGTGATTTGGGTTTTAAATGAGTCGATTTAGAGGATATGACTGCGGGAGACTACGATTATGTGAGAATTTTGAACTTTTTCGCGAGAAATCGGGTAGCGAATGATCTCAATGATGCCGAGTTTTGTGGGGTCCGACTCGATGTCGACTCCGAGTCTGGCGAGTGTTGTTCGTCCGCGGATTGGAGTATTCTGATGCCTGAACCAGGGTTCATAGGGGCCTTACCAATCCTTATAAGTCTTGACCAATTGAAATCTCCAAGTAAGGCCTTACAAGTGCTTACATTCACTTCAAGGTCCTTACAAGTCCTGACAGCTGCCAAAAACTGCCCTGAGCAGCAAGACCATACTCAAAATAGATCGCAGAAGCAGCACTTTTACACTTGAGAAACATCGCTCAGCACCTACTTCACCTTACCCTCCTCTCCCCCCCCCTTCCTGTTTCAACTGACCGCTTAGCAGACGAACGATGCACCGCGAGTTGTCAAGAGACTGAAATCTCATTCTTTATCCTGGTGTCGTTTTGCGAGAAAACACGTATATCTGTCAGCCATAGTTTTTCTCTGCTTATACATTGTTCACAATGCTGGGAAAGTGTTCCTTTCAAGATCGTTGGCTAAAAGATGCAGATTATCCTTAGGTCTACAGGTCCTTACAAGGTCCTTATTTGTGGATAGCTGAAAGCCCTGGCAACCCTGTGGACCTGTTTACCCATAAGATTTCACCATATTTTGTACAGATATATCAGAAAAGATATCACTGGTTCTGTCCCTGCAGGTGAAGTCTGTGGAGATGCACCACGAGTCTCTGACGGAGGCTCTGCCCGGAGACAACGTCGGCTTCAACGTCAAGAATGTCTCCGTCAAGGAAATTCGCCGTGGCAACGTGGCCGGCGACAGCAAGAACGACCCGCCCAGGGAGGCCAAGGCCTTCTACGCTCAGGTGAGAGCTTTGTGGTGGCGTTTTTCTCTACGGTTTATAGATTAGATTTCTAAGGGATTCTATGCTCACAGAGTTAACCTTTTCTAAACGGGTCAGCCTTATACTGTAGATATTTTCCCCACCCTTTCCCAACCCGGCTGTCACATATTGGGGACGGGAAAAACAAACTGAGGACGGATCCTCAAAATTTGGCAGACGCAATTTAAAACATCCCAGTCGTTTCTGTGTTCAGTATATGGGAAGCAAACACTATATTAGCACTTAGGGACATGTTAACTTTCTTATGGCTCCTAGTTTTAGTATCAGCGGTTGGTGGTATGTGAGGAATGCAGGATGAAATCAGAGACCGTTAGGGTTTTACCAGGCAGCTTACTGGGTAGGAATTTCTATTCTCTGAAATTGAAACAGGATGTAGTTTTATCTCGCCTGTCCATAAAGTAAATGAACAGAAAGTGACTGCATGAGTAGATTATACAGGGGTGGATTATGCTGTACATAAAGGGGGGTTTCCAGCAGATTTCATGCAGGTCCAGGAAACCCTCCATAATCCGTCCCTGTTATATGATGAAGTGATAAAAAATAATATTGCAAACTTTTTTTTATACCTGTTTTAATTTGAGTTTGGTGCAAACGCGGAAAAGAGTAAAAAAAAAAAGAAAAAAGTTTTACTCTGTTACCCATGTCACTTTTACAGACATGTACAACCAAAACAGTAGCCGCTAATGATTTATCTCTACCATGGCGCTTTCTGTTGATACCAAACAGTTTATTAGTCTTTGTTTAGCTATCAGAAAAGCTGAAATCAGCTGTCTACACGGAATAGGCGTCAGCTGTGGGTGCGCAGCGCATGGGAAGTGTAAATCTGACACTGCTGTGGGGAAGACCGCTTTGGATAGTGGATATACTATATCAGCAATTTAGCTTGTCTGCCTACTGAACGAAAGCGGTCTTCAAAACAAACATGTTTGACAATTGGTGCTTATGCTGTTTCCATGTTGTGTTGGTGCTTTCCCCCACCCCGGTAGGGATCAAAGATTAGTTGAGGTTTTGCATCGACCTGTGCTGTGTGCAGGTGATCATCCTGAACCACCCCGGAGAGATCAAGAACGGCTACGCCCCCGTGCTGGACTGCCACACGGCTCACATCGCCTGCAAGTTCACCGAGATCAAGGAGAAGTGCGACCGCCGCTCCGGCAAGAAGCTGGAAGACAACCCCAAGGCCGTCAAGACCGGCGATGCCGCTATGGTGGATCTGACCCCCAGCAAGCCCATGTGCGTGGAGGCCTTTGCCGACTACGCTCCACTGGGGCGCTTTGCCGTGCGCGACATGAAGCAGACGGTGGCCGTGGGTGTCATCAAGAGCGTGACCAAGGCCGAGGTTGGCACAGGGAAGTTGACCAAGTCCGCCCAGAAGAAGAAGTGATGGCTACTGGAACCCTTGTCTGCCCCATGCTGTCTCCTGAACTTTCTCGATTCCGGAGGCCACAGCCCCTGCCCTCTTGTACCTGGCTTGGATCCATCATTAGGTGTGCTGCTCTTTAAACGACAGGCTCGTTCTATTCTGATTTCGTTGTGTCAGTGGCTTTTGCAATCGAAGCTACACAGGAAAGAGTTCCGAAGAAAAAAAGGCTAAATCATTTTTAGGTTTTAAATTTTTATTTTTTTTTGGTTTCCAGATGCAAAAGAGCAAAATTAAAGTCTCAGTTCAGGAAATGTACTTGGCGTGTTGCTGTTCTTTATGGCGTGTTGCTGTTCTTTATTCATTCTGCCTTTTTTCTGCCTTATCTGTTGCGTCTTTCAGTGCGTTCTTTTCATACATGTGTTTTTCCTCCTACCTTGTTGCTTTTTACAAACTGTCGTTGAAATACCCCATTATCGTGATTAAAAAACGTTTTGACTTTGTAACCTTAAAACGTTAAAAAACAAAATTTGATAGTGCATGGGAAAAACTTACATAAGTCCCTCGGAATGTTTTTAGCACAACCCCAAATATCAATTTTCTATTTTAGGCATATTTGTCTATTTTTGTGTTCTTCAGTATCCACAACATAAAAGACAACTTTGAATGATTTCTTGATTTGTTTTCTAAATCGTCAATAGAAACGGGCAAAATGACATCTTCTTGTTGCAAATGATCTAAATGCCAAGCTTCAAATCAACCTAGACAAGAAACAAGGCTCAACCATGCAGTAAAAAAGATGTGCCACCCCCCCTACATCTCGGTTAATTGTATTTTTCTATTGCCCTGTATTTTCTGCAAATGGATCTATTTTGAATGCCACAACTTCAAATCGCATTATACATAAGGGTTATAAGTATTCCTAGACAAGATAACTCAATTAAGAAAGGCAAAAACGGTTTAACTGTGTGGCACATTTAGCAAGAAATTCAAATCTAAATTTTTGCAAAAAATCCATTATGCCTGCTTTCCCCATGCACTGTCACAAATGTGAACTTTGTACAACAATAAACATGGAAAAGACCCTGGAAACAGCTTTAAAAAAAGGGCAATCCTGGAATCTACTTTGATTTCTGGCATCCCTGGAAACTGAGTAATCATAATTTTGTTGAGCAGTCGTTTGTCTTGCAAGCTAACCTTGATTGAGCACAGGAACACCCAAAACAACAATCAAATTTTTCTAACAACATACATTACTGAACACCAAAGAATCTTGAATATGGAAACAACATTGGCACCGAACATCATGAGGTATACAAACAAAATCCAGGAGTGGCAGCTAAATCTGAAACTATTTTGTTTTGATTATGATCGATTACATTGCAATATTTGTCCCTGGTTTTTAACAGTTTGTCCCTGGAAACTAGAACAGGGGGTAGGCAGTGCTGGTAGTGGCATGGCCAGTGGGATGCAATTTACTAATTTACCGTACTTTTCAGACTACAAGGCAATGCTTTTTCATAGCTGCCAACTATCAGGAATTTACAATGAAAAAGTGAAAATTTCACTCATTTATTGAATTTTCTTCGCCCCCCTGGACCACCCCCTTGAAAACCACTTTGCCCCCACTACCATGCCTGTTTTAGCAATTTCATTCAAGACAAATTACACACCCACTTGCACTGAGACAGCTGATTAATACAACTTTTAATGAAAATTGCACAACACAGTATGCATACATCCTGAATAATGTAACAATCAGTTTTGGAAATTAGTACAGTGGAACCTCCCTTATGGAGCACTAAATTCAACAATGCAGTGATGTGCCTAAATACTGCACAAACATTCCTTGGCATGAACTAGGCTGAAGGCATCAGGGAACCTATCCTGAACTAGCTGAGCTGAAGGCATCGGGGGATGTATCCTGAAAAGCTAAGTCTTATATGGGATCCTGAGTCTTATAGGGGAAGGTCTGAAGGCAAGGGAGGTATCCTGAACTGTGAAGGCATCAGGGGACCTATCCTGAACTTGCTGAAGGCATCGGGGGACCTATCCTGAAAACATGGGGTCTCCAGGGAGCAGATGAAGTATACATTACTGTCCATTAGGATTGGACGCACTAAATTCAACAATGTAAAATAAAAATGATGAAACCTAAATTTACTGCACAAACATGTAACTTGGCATGAACAATCATTCATCAAAAATGCTACTCAATCAAACCACACTTCCACCTTCATTTTTCTTCTTTTCTTTCTTACCTTTTTTTTAATTAAAATAACCCTTGATCTATCCTGAACTAGGCTGAAGGCATCAGGGGGACCTATCCTGAAGGCATCGGGGGACCTATCCTGAACTAGGCTGAAGGCATCAGGGGACCTATCCTGAACTAGCTGAAGGCATCGGGGGACCTATCCTGAACTAGCTGAAGGCATCGGGGGACCTATCCTGAACTAGCTGAAGGCATCGGGGGGACCTATCCTGAACTAGGCTGAAGGCATCGGGGGACCTATCCTGAACTAGCTGAAGGCATCGGGGGACCTATCCTGAACTAGCTGAAGGCATCGGGGGACCTATCCTGAACTAGCTGAAGGCATCGGGGGGACCTATCCTGAACTAGGCTGAAGGCATCGGGGGACCTATCCTGAACTAGCTGAAGGCATCGGGGGACCTATCCTGAACTAGGCTGAAGGCATCGGGGGACCTATCCTGAACTAGCTGAAGGCATCGGGGGACCTATCCTGAACTAGCTGAAGGCATCGGGGGACCTATCCTGAACTAGCTGAAGGCATCGGGGGACCTATCCTGAACTAGCTGAAGGCATCGGGGGACCTAGCTGAAGGCATCGGGGGACCTATCATAAGTTTCTTTATTGTCCATTGGCATTGTACAATGCACATGGAAACTTGTCTTCCACCGTGTAAAATACTAAAAGTATGAAACTAAAGGCATAACAAATATGTAACTCTACCACCTGAATCATTCATCCGCTCTCCGCTATCTTGCTCACTCATCCTGAACTACCACTGAAGGCATCGGGGGACCTTTCTTTTCTGAACTTTTAGCTAGTTAAGGCATCCACCCCCCCCCCTATCCTGAACTAGGCTGAAGGCATAGGGGGACCTATCCTGAACTAGCTGAAGGCATCGGGGGACCTATCCTGAACTAGCTGAAGGCATTGGGGGACCTATCCTGAACTAGCTGAAGGCATCATGGGACCTAGGCTGAAGGCATCGGGGGGACCTATCCTGAACTAGCTGAAGGCATCGGGGGACCTATCCTGAACTAGCTGAAGGCATCGGGGGACCTATCCTGAACTAGCTGAAGGCATCGGGGGACCTATCCTGAACTAGCTGAAGGCATCGGGGGACCTATCCTGAACTAGCTGAAGGCATCGGGGGACCTATCCTGAACTAGCTGAAGGCATCGGGGGACCTATCCTGAACTAGGCTGAAGGCATCGGGGGGACCTATCCTGAACTAGGCTGAAGGCATCGGGGGACCTATCCTGAACTAGCTGAAGGCATCGGGGGACCTATCCTGAACTAGCTGAAGGCATCGGGGGACCTATCCTGAACTAGCTGAAGGCATCGGGGGACCTATCCTGAACTAGCTGAAGGCATCGGGGGACCTATCCTGAACTAGCTGAAGGCATCAGGGGACCTATCCTGAACTAGCTGAAGGCATTGGGGGACCTATCCTGAACTAGCTGAAGGCATCGGGGGACCTATCCTGAACTAGGCTGAAGGCATCGGGGGGACCTATCCTGAACTAGCTGAAGGCATCGGGGGACCTATCCTGAACTACACTGAAGGCATCGGGGGACCTATCCTGAACTACGCTGAAGGCATCAGGGGACCTATCCTGAACTAGCTGAAGGCATCAGGGGACCTATCCTGAACTAGCTGAAGGCATCGGGGGACCTATCCTGAACTAGCTGAAGGCATCAGGGGACCTATCCTGAACTAGGCTGAAGGCATCGGGGGACCTATCCTGAACTAGCTGAAGGCATGGAGGGGGACCTATCCTGAACTAGGCTGAAGGCATCGGGGGGACCTATCCTGAACTAGGCTGAAGGCATCGGGGGACCTATCCTGAACTAGGCTGAAGGCAGGGGGACCTATACTGAACTAGCTGAAGGCATCGGGGGACCTATCCTGAACTAGCTGAAGGCATCGGGGGACCTATCCTGAACTAGGCTGAAGGCATCGGGGGACCTATCCTGAACTAGGCTGAAGGCATCAGGGGACCTATCCTCAAGAGGCTCTTATGTGGGGGGACCTATCTTCCAAAATTAATTATAAGGGCGTCCGCCCTGTGCCTGACAATTTATTGTGCACACTATGCAACTACAGTGGAACCTCGCTTATAAGACCTTAAAAAATAATCCAAAATGAGGTCTTATAAGGGAGGTAATTTTAATACTTATAAAGAAGGGCAATGCCTCAAGAGGTCTTATGTGGGAGGGAGTCATCATGGGAGGTCTTATAAGGGAGGTTCCACTGCACTGGCGTCTGCCCCCGACCAATTGCCGGGCACACACTTTATTGTTGGAAAGTTACATTCAGCTGAGCTAAGGCCACAAAAAATAGTGTCTGGGGTTTCATCAGTTTAAAAAATAGGGTAGGTAGGTAGGCCTTTTTTCTTCTTTCCAAATAATAACGTAAAGCTGTATTTTATGAACCGTTTCAGCTAATTATCTTTTTGGAATAAAAACCCTACCCCCCACCCTATAAGACGGAAAAACGCAATGAACCACGACTGTGACAAATGAGCGGTGTACTGCAGTACAATGAACCAGGGGGGGGGGGGGGGGGGGGGGGGTCCTATTAGATAATGGCCTTTATCATGACTGCAATTAATTATTGAACAAAGATAATTAGCTGAAAATGTTCATAAAATACAGCATGTTTGGTAAGAAAGGCAAAACCGGAAAAATTGAATTAACCGAGAAATGTAGGGGGGGTGGCACATCTTGACCTCACCAGACCTGTTTACTCCCTACAGTCTGGGCAGCTAAAATGAGTAGTCTTGGGTGTCAAGAGTAGTCCCGGTCACCAACCGCGAAATACAAGATGGTCTCTTTATTCATTTCTAATGACAGTTTTAATCCACTTCTAAAACAGTAAACAGTCGCGGTAAAACCCCAACCCAACTGAAACAGACTGCAACGTCACTGGAACATACAACAAACAAACAGCTACTACTGACAGTAATGCCAGAAAAACTAGCAGACGAAACATTTTTGGAGAGAGGGAGGGAGGAAAAGAAAACATGGGGAGGCAGAGAAAGATGGGGGTGTGAGTTCAGTAAGACAGAGTGTAAGAAAGTGAGACAAGAGAGAGAGAGAACATGGGGAGGCAGAGAAAGATGGGGGTGTGAGTTCAGTAAGACAAGAGTGTAAGAAAGTGAGACTGAGAGAGAGAGAGAGACAGAACATGGGGAGGCAGAGAAAGATGGGGGTGTGAGTTCAGTAAGACAGAGTGTAAGAAAGTGAGACAGAGAGAGAGAGAACATGGGGAGGCACAGAACGATGGAAGATGGGGGTGTGAGTTCAGTAAGACAGAGTGTAAGAAAGTGAGACTGAGAGAGAGAGAGAGAACATGGGGAGGCAGAGAAAGATGGGTGTGTGAGTTCAGTAAGACAGAGTGTAAGAAAGTGAGAGAGAGAGAGAGAGAGAGAGAACATGGGGAGGCAGAGAAAGATGGGGGTGTGGGTTCAGTAAGACAGAGTGTAAGAAAGTGAGACAGAGAGAGAGAGAGAGAACATGGGGAGGCAGAGAAAGATGGAAGATGGGGGTGTGAGTTCAGTAAGACAGAGTGTAAGAAAGTGAGACAGAGAGAGAGACAGAACATGGGGAGGCAGAGAAAGATGGGGGTGTGGGTTCAGTAAGACAGAGTGTAAGAAAGTGAGACAGAACATGGGGAGGCAGAGAAAGATGGGGGTGTGGGTTCAGTAAGACAGAGTGTAAGAAAGTGAGACAGAACATGGGGAGGCAGAGAAAGATGGGGGTGTGAGTTCAGTAAGACAGAGTGTAAGAAAGTGAGAGAGAGAGAGAGAGAGAACATGGGGAGGCAGAGAAAGATGGGGGTGTGGGTTCAGTAAGACAGAGTGTAAGAAAGTGAGACAGAGAGAGAGAGAGAACATGGGGAGGCAATGGAAGATGGGGGTGTGAGTTCAGTAAGACAGAATGTAAGAAAGTGAGACAGAGAGAGAGAGAGAGAACATGGGGAGGCAGAGAAAGATGGGGGTGTGAGTTCAGTAAGACAGAGTGTAAGAAAGTGAGACACAAGAGAGAGAACATGGGGAGGCAGAGAAAGATGGGTGTGTGAGTTCAGTAAGACAGAGTGTAAGAAAGTAGAGAAGACAGAACATGGGGAGGCAGAGAAAGATGGGGGTGTGAGTTCAGTAAGACAGAGTGTAAGAAAGTGAGACAGAGAGAGAGAACATGGGGAGGCAGAGAAAGATGTGTGAGTTCAGTAAGACAGAGTGTAAGAAAGTGAGACAGAGAGAGAGAGACAGAACATGGGGAGGCAGAGAAAGATGGGGGTGTGAGTTCAGTAAGACAGAGTGTAAGAAAGTGAGACAGAGAGAGAGAAACATGGGGAGGCAGAGAAAGATGGGTGTGTGAGTTCAGTAAGACAGAGTGTAAGAAAGTGAGAGAGAGAGAGAGAGAGAGAGAGAGAGAGAGAACATGGGGAGGCAGAGAAAGATGGGGGTGTGAGTTCAGTAAGACAGAGTGTAAGAAAGTGAGACTGAGTGAGAGAGAGAGAGAGAACATGGGGAGCACAGAAAGACAGCCGGGAGGGGGGGGGGGGGGGGGGGGAGACAGAGAAAGAGAGTGGCAAGAAGAAAAACAAATAGATTGAGAAAACAAATAAGTGAATGACAGTGAGAGGAAAAGAGAAATAGAAAGACAGACAGGGAAAGGGAGGGGTGCAGTGACAGAGACCAAAAGAAACGGAAGAAAAAGAGAGATAGTAACAGGGACAGATTAAAGACAAGGAGAAGAGAAAGAGAGGCAGAAAGACAGGGATGAGAGAGAGAGAGAAAGGGGGGGGGGGGGTTGACAGACAGAGCGAGATGGAAACAGAAAAAGAGATAGACACAAGGTGCACGGACAGAGAGACCGAAAGCACATGGCCTTGATGGCCAGCACAAACCAGTCTACTGATGAGAGAGATGTTTGACAGCGCTACACCTATCCCACTAACAGCCGACACATCTTGTTGCAGACTTGATTTCCAATCCTCTGTCTGCTTACCACCAGTCTGTGTTAGGCTACTACTATTTTAATTTTGGTTCTCCTGCACAAACACTTTGCTGCCGGTGATTACGGGTGATTACGCCAAGCGGGCCGCCCGCACAAAGTTAAACTGCATTACATAGCAGTAAAGCTAGTGGACGGGTGATGACAACAGAAACGTGGTAAAGTCGCGAAGTGAGCCGCCCGCGATAGTTACAGCAAGGCAGAGAAAAGGTTAAAAAGTCTGGGCGCCTACAAACCGCGTGTGAAAAGCAGCGAAAAGTGGGACTGAGTAACCGAGCACCGTCCACTGAAAATTCGTAGCTAGCATGAATGAAAATGCGAAGTTTGCGATTTCAAGTCGTAGTAGCGTAGCAGAGACCCTAAATTCGTAGAATACTACGCCTAAATCGTAGAGTAAATGTTTCCCTTGCATCGTCTACTCAAATTACTTTAGTTTTTTTAATATTTTTTAATATTCATAAAAAAAAAGTTTAGGGTTGGTGGCAAAAAACTAGGGTAGGTCGGGAAACCGGAAACAAACTTCTTTTTTTTGTGCCTAATAAAAAAAATGTACATATTGTAACAAAAAAAGAGCAAAATGAAAAATTTAAACCTGATTCTTAATTTAAGACGGAATCACATGACCTGATAAAAAACAAATGACACACTGATTATAAAATAATTTTTAAATAGAAAAAAATACATAGAAAATGGTAACAAGAATAGAAAAAAATACATAGAAAATGGTAACAAGAATGTAAGTTTTTGCTACAAACATTTCAAAACGAGATCACATGACTAACTTGCAAATTGATTTCAAGATTGATTGTAGACAAGCAAAAATGCCTCAAATCAAAAGTTGACTCCATTAGAACATGAAGACTGGATCCAGCAATTACAGTAAATTAAAAAAAAGAAGTTTAAAGCAATAAAAAAAGCAGCTAAACTTTAAGTAGAAATCGATGGCTTGGAGTCAAATGGACTCTTTAGATAGTCCATTGACATATTATTGGATTTATTACAAAAACTAATAAAACTTGTATCAAACAATGACTGCAGAAATATACAAAGGGTGTTTTGCCTTTTATATTTCAGCAGTCCTTTTTTTTATACAAGTTATGTTTTTGTAATAAGTTCGATAATATGTCTGGACTATCTTTAGATAGTCCATTTGACTCCAAGCCATCAAAATAGTGTAAAGAACAATAATAACGGGAAAACGTTTTGAACACAAATTATAAAGATACTGAAGACGGATGTTAATAAATGAGAGAAAAAAAAATATTGACCGATTGAAAAAGAACATCACAGAGACTTTTCTAATCAAGATGGGCAATATGCACCCACTTCTGTTTGAAAAGGGTTTACTTGTTTGGTTACCAAAAGAACATAACCAAGTCAACCTAAAAAGGATTTAAATGAAAAAAAGCTTATTAGAGACAGATTTTGTACAGAAAAATTATTAGTATACAATAATAATGAATATACACATTTTTGCTTGAAAAAGCCAACAATATCAGTATGAAAGTGTTAACCCATTAATAGCCATGCACGCTCCACGCGTGCCTATACACTCCCAAAGCTACAGAAGCAGAGTAAGGGAAACAATAGATTATATTGGTCTGAATCTCTTGAAAAATGAGTTTTCTACCTTATCCATCACGATTTTTACATCCGGTGTTTGATTCGAGCGCATGCCAACAAGTTTTGTTGTGTGAAGTGAAATAAATGGCTTCTGGAACCGCTCCCAGATCGAGGTGAGTGTAATATTTTCTCTAACGCATTTATCACAAAACAAACTGCACAGAGTTTTAGATAAACATGTTTACAATTATACGTGTTTCACCATTTTTGCGAATTCTAAAAATCCTAGGTAACTTTTCTTTGCTGAAGTAAGCTACCCAACTGCGCGCTGTCAGCGTGCATGGCTATGAATGGCCCCAGTGATTTTACTGTATGACTGTTGCGGTGGGGAAGGAAAACATGCGAGAAGTCAAAAAAAATACCAGCTGCTCTGGGTTATACACATACTGGCTGGTTTGGGTTACCTGTTAACTCAAACGATCATGTGTCACCAGCAATTCACAACATGTTTTACTTCATCATTTAGCGACCCATCTCTCTCTCTCTCTCTGTGATTTTATTGCATCACTAAGAGAAAAACCCGTCCCCTCTCGTAGCCATGCACGCTTCAAGCGCGCGCATGAAAAAACACAGAATTTTTTTGAATTTTTCTATTTCTCTAGAATATTAGTTTGTTGGGTTGCTTTTGCAACAGAAATTCACAAAAAGTTTGTAGGATTTAACACACAAAAATTCTTGGCTATTAATGGGTTAACAGGTATCATATATCTGAAGTAGAGCTAGTCTGTAAAGAGCCTTGCAAAGAAAAAACATGAACGCATTATATTCTTGGTATGAACAGATTTTCATTTCCCTTACCTAAAATTCAAACTTTTCTATAAAAAAAAATGTCATTGATTGCTAAAAATCCAGCACCTCCAAGAAAATCAAATCGGTGCACTTTGTTTCAAGTGCCTTGAACACTGTACACAATTATCTTATCAACGAGGCTTCATGCTGCTTCGTGTTGCCCAAGGGCGATCATTTTCTGTAGGTGGCGCTTTCATGTGAGGCCCTCTGTTTGAGAGGGAGAGAGGAGGGAGGGAGGGAGAGAGACACGAGCTAGAGAGAGAGTAGATATAGTAACAATGGATGCCTAGGCCGTGAGGGCTTTAGGGCCTACATGCAAGTGCCACCTAGTGACGAATCAGGGGAAGATAATGTTCAGCATAAAACATTATTTTCTTCAGCTTTCCATTTCACTCACTTTACCAGGGGTCTTCTGACTCCCGACCCCCGCTTTTCAGCTTTTTTTTTACTTGTCCAATTCCCATGCTGATCAGATATTCTGTTTTTTTATGCTTACATAGCACCATCACATCATAAACAAGTGAAAAACTTCTTAGTGTGTGTACAACAGGCCAGAACTTTTGTTTCGAACAGGCCAAAACTGCATAATAGAAATCAAATGCTATCAGAGGGGGACTTTGTGGCGAGCTATGGCCGGTTTTGATCTGCTGCTTTGACAGTTTCCTGTCAATTATGAGCGCAGATGTGTAATGCTGCCGTTATGCATCTGCCTACTAAGAAATAGTTAGGCCCATCAAGTCCGACTTCGGATAGAGGAAATCTTTTTGAAAGTGTTTCTTGAAAAAACCTGCAGGAGAATGGACCGGAAAGGCAGAAAGTGTGTTGATCCGCTAGAAGACGGAGGCAACGTACGGCTGGCTATTTCACTATTGGCCGGAATAAATGCAAAAGGGTTAAGTTTCCTTCACTGAACCAATAGGAATTGCTCGGAAATAATTAAGGGGAGTAATTTCATGGTGTGAGGGAGTGATCTTGCCTAATTCAATCGGTCAAACAGGGGAAGTTACTCTACCATCAGGTAGATCCCCAGATCTCGCCTCGTGTGATTGAGTAGACATACAGCACTTAGAACACCATGCGTCATTCTGAAAATTGATGTCATTTATATTTTCACGTAATATTTTGCAAGTTCTATCAGTTCGTGGCCACTGCATGGGTGTTACTCTCACTTTTACACTGATTTCAGTATTTTCAATTTCACCAGAAACAACTTGTTTTTTTAAAATTCATCAACAAAATAAAAAATTGACAAGCGATTTGGGGCGTTTTGAACTTGGCTGTTCTATCTTGGAAGTTTACAAAGGCAATGTAATGATTATACAAGGCTAATTGGACTCAAACCGTCTCTGTTTATCATTTTAACTGTCTGTCTGTCTCGTTATCTCTCTCTCTTAAGTTGCCCCCCTGAATCGTCCGACAGGGCTCTGCCCATATACCCTGTTGGAGCCATGGGTCCCTGGATCCCTGCCTTTCATTTTTTTTCATTTTGGGGAGTTGCACCCATGCCACTGGCCGCCTTTGCGGTTTCAAGCTTCGACACCATGGTTGATATGGTTTGTCCGCCTTGGTCAAGGTAAACAACTCGAATTTTCACAAAATCCTCTCCCCTCGTTTTTTCCCCGAAAATCATCTATTTGGACCATAACACACCATGGGTCTTTACGACATTGATTTGGACAGTACGTGTAGCTGAAAGCTGATTTGAGGTCAAGAAACAACACTCTCAGGCAAGAGATTTTTCAACCTTTAGGCAGATTTCAGGCTTTTTGATGGCCCCAGAGGTAATTTTTGAGATCGAAAAGAAACCAACTGAGTATAGAAATACTTCTTATGGGTGAATAAAAATGAACTAAATGATTGCATCAATTCCACTTTAAATGTTGTTTTTAAGGCTTAAATTGCTAAAAGGCTCGTTTCAGGGGGCTTCAAGCCTTTTTCGGATGCTTTTCAGCCTAAATCACAATTTCTCAATCTCATGTCTCTGTAAAACTAGTTCAGCTGAGCCTGAATAAAACTCGCAAACTTATTTCTGTTGATTAACTGGGACAGTCTCTGAAAGATCCTCTTAACAATGCAGGGATTTTTAAGTCGAAGACCTCACGGTGTTATTTCTGGGGCAGCATTTCTTTAAAAACAGTTTTTGCACATTCTTTTGACTATGTGTGTGTGCACCAGTTTGTCATGTCCAACCACGAGTTCCACACAGCAAGCAGAGACAATAGCTATCCTGGAAGGTTCGGCTGGAATTTGCTATGGCGAAGAATGCAGAGGGTAAAGGTGTGTTCACTTTTGCACGGATTTCTCCTTTCCTTCGGTGATCCAAGCCAGAAAGGTGTTCCACCCCAGAGCTACGAAATTCACAAACAGCACCCTGAAAACAAACGCATGCAAAGCTTGATTACTAACAGGAATTACGCCTTCTTTATTCTCTATACAAAAAAATATGGCACATATAAAAATTGTTTTGTTTGTCAACTAATTTCCTATTTTGTGTTGCATCCCAGACCCACAAAATTCACAATTTTCCAAATCGAATAAGCTGCCCACAAAAAGTTGGGGAACACTTGCAAAATGCACATACTTTTCTACTTTAAAACGCTCTGCAACTGGAACGCCAAACTTTACAGCCACGTACGTAAGTGATATGGCCTCGCACTGAAAGTTTAAAAGTTTTGCGCTTGCTGTTGGTTGCTATGGAAACGCCAGCTGAAAATACGGCAAAATCCCTGAACAGTAAAACAGGACTCATTTTTCCCCCAAAGAGTGACGAGCAAAATCGTACTCAGCATATGGTAGTCGAGGACTTTGATAATGAGTACAACTCACAAATTTGTTTTTATTTTTGTTGTTGCTTAGTGTTTTGGATTTCCCCAACCCACAACTTTATTTTTAAATTTTCTTGAGACTGTGAAATCCTGCAGTTATTTATTTTTTATTACAACTCACAAAAGTTCCAAATTTTAACCATTGACATGGTGCAATTAATCGCTGAATCATGATGGTTATGTGGTGAAAATGAGGCTTTCCTATCTAGGGAGAGCCCTGGCATGGCTGGTGGAGGGTGTAGCTGTGCTGAAATTGGGTCACCGACTTTAAGCTCCCCCATCATCAGTCATAACCAGGCTGAAACAGCGGTTCCAGACCACCAGCCAAGCCCAGGAAAGGCGACAGTCAGGGAGACCCAGAAAGACACACCACCACACGGGTGAACCAGTACCTTGCCAGACATGCCCTGGCTGACCAGATAACCCCGACCAGCCCCATCAGGCAACATCTAAGGACAGCAGCTGACCTCAACAACTCCAATCAGACAGGGTTAAGCCTCCTGCAGCACCAAGTCCAGCTCTAAGCTCATCACCCACACAAAGCCCCTCAGGCTAACGCCAGCTCACAAAGCTGCTCACCAGGGCCGGTGTCGCCGTTATGGACGATGGACACATCAACAGGGTCATTGGTTCTGGTCACTGACGGGTTTCAGGTCACCCTGGATCATCCTCATGAAGTCTGACAAATAGCAAGGCGAGCGGTTCCATGAAGACTGCATCCAGCACGCGACAGCCCATGGCGGGGGTTCCATCATGGTATGGGCAGGCTTTTCGGCTCATCACAGAACCCCGCTGTACCATATTTAAGGAAACCCAAACGCTCGGAGGCACATTAACGAAACCCTGGGCCGTCTTGTGGCTGCACTTTATGTGGTTGCACCAGGGACTGAGTTCCATGATGACAATGGTCGTGTCCCAAACAACTGATCCAGCAGCCAGGAGGGGTACCACTAACCTGGCCAGCATATGCAGTCTGTATCTCAACCCTGAGGAAAACCTTTGAGGCGTCGAGCACACAAGAACTACCCTCCCCAACAGACACTGGAGCAGCTACTGGATTTGCTCCAGCTAGAGTGGCAGGTCATTCCACAGCAACGGACAATGATAGATTTTTTTAATAATTAATCTTACTATCTATTCTAACTAAATACTTACCAACACTCAAAACAATAGCATATTCACTCCCAATCTGGAACCCATACTATAGCATATAGTAAAAACGAAAGTAGCCAAGGGCCGCTACTCTCTTATCCGGAAGTAGACAGTTATCCCCCTTACTTCCGGTCACACGGTCATTGACCTGTCAAAGTCATTCTCTATTTTTCCACCATGTGGAAAGCTCTTTTGGGACCCCCCTTTTGGGAGTGAATCTGCTATTGTTTTGAGTGTTGGTCAGTATGGTTGGAATAGATTGAGAGTTGCACTGTACACTGCGTGGGATGATACCAAAGACTGTATAGGGGAAGATAAGCATCCGGTCTCTTTTCCCTATATGAGTAGTGAGGACAGAAACACTGGTTATGTCCCTTTTAAACAGGACACATTTTACACGTCGATAGGCCAGTTGAATTCTCCGTTCAAGTTCCAGTCTGAGTTTTTGGATAGCCTCCACTGTGAATAGTGTACTGTCCGCACTAACGATAACTCTATCAGCCCGGTTCGCCGAGCTCTTAAGTAGTCCATCTTACCCTTTTAGAATATCTTTGATGATACTGCGCAAAGTGCACGGCATATCTCCGTGGATGTACCCGGGTTTTTTTTAGTCTTTCTCGACACTCGAGAAAATTATAAAAATGTTTCTGCTCAACACATTGCTGCATGCATTCCGTCAATGCATTTAATAAACCACTGTTAAAATTTTAAGGACGTTGTCGTTTTTGAAATATTGATGATTTGGTAAGTGTTCCCTAACTTTCTGTGGGCAGCATAGTTGATGATGCCATAATTCTAACTTTCATCAAATGAAACAACAAGCAATCTTCTTCTTCTTCTGCATTCCCAGGCCATAATGGCTAAGGTATGTATGGGTCCGGCTTTCAGTTTCCACTTGTGTCTCCGCAGCATTCAGCCGACACATTCCGATTTCGAAAGAGCTCAAAGGAGAAAAGGCGAGAACGTCTGAACCACTCTGCCAACTTCCTTAAGTTTCTTTTACTTCTCTGTGTAATAAAATGCTCTTAGATAAAGTTAAAATGAAAATGAAAGCAAAGCTTTGGGCATAAATCAGTGCTTACTAGCTTAATAATACAGCTGATCTGTGATTTAACCAGCCCAGCTGTAATTCTAGATCTATGGCTAATACCTGTGTTGGAGGGGGATGAACACAAAGTTGATGGTTTGTGCAGCTGGCCAGACCTGGAAACAAAATCCAAAGAAAACAAAAATTAACAGTAACTAACAAAAAAAAACTTCCAGCATACAATTAAACATTAAACACCCACATAACTAGTCCAGCAATCAATGCACGCAGACCTGCAACATACTAACAGAGTTCCCCCGTGGGGATACTAGGGAGTCTTTTGTATCAATAGTTCCCCCACCTTCTGGAAGTTCTGTGCTTGTAACTTCCTCTAATCTGTCACTCTCAATCATTGATTCTGCCTTTTCCCTTTGCTTGCTGTCATCTACTATCTTTCTGCCTTACCGGTCCATTGTCCTGCCTTTTTTCAAGAAACACTTTCAAAAAGATTTCCTCCAGCCGAAGTCGGACATGCTGGGCCTAATTATTTTTTACTTAGGCGCATAACGGCAGCATGACGCATCTGCACTCATAATAGACAGGAAAGTGTCTGAGCGATCAAAGAAGAAGATTACTAACAGAGTGACCGTTGGTCAAGGACGACCTCCAAGAACCAGCAGATATCACTGGCCACACACTTAACAAATAAATGATTTTGTGTGATAACCCCCCCCCCCCCATTCTTCTTCTGCGTTCCCAAGCCATAAGGCCATAATGGGTAAGGTAAGAATGTGACCGGTTTCCAGCTTTCACTGGTTCCCCCACGGAATGCAGCTGACACATTCCGATTTTGGAGGCGCTCAAAGGAGAAATTATTTGGAATATTATTTTGGAGAAAAACAAGCGCGAAATCGCAATAGTTTGTGGCACGCGTCTATTTTTACCACTCCAATCATGAGTCACCTCCCCTGGCTTTTCAATAATTTTAATCTGTAAACCAGAATGTTATCTCTGCACCATTTCGTAACTTTTTATATCTTTTGGAAAACATTTAAAACTATGTATCCTATTTATACTCATCAAAAGAAGCACTGCATACTCGTCGTGTCTGTTGTAGTGTCTGTATTACGTATGTTTATTATTTTGTATGCTTTTAAAATACATCATTTTAAAGAGCGGCCAGAATTTTACAATTTTGGACCGACAGACCGATCGACCGACAAAGTGAGTTATAGGTTTGTGGCTTGAGCCACAAACAAAAAGGCAGGAGATTGGGCCAATAAGTCAGAAAGATAGTAGATGCTAGTAAGAAAATGAAAAGGCAGAGTCATAGAGAGTGACAGATTAGAAAGTTTCTCGCACAGAAGTTGGGGAACTATGTGTACAAAAGACCCCCCGGTATCCCCACTCGTGGAGGCACAAGGCATCCACACACTTGTGGAGGGGATAGTTCCCAATGCTGACTATTCTGAGGTCCTCACGATGTCCGAGTGGGGATGTCCGACGGGCAAGGCTCTACACATTTCAGGCCAGCTTTCCTGAATAGAAAATAGTGAATAGCAGTTGCCTCCTCTGCAGTGTGGAGGATAGTGTTGAACACCTTCACACAATAGGAATTGTTCGGAAATAATTAAGGGGCCATAATTTTATGGTGTGTGGGAGTGATCTTGCCTAAAATTCAATCTGTCAAACAGGGGAAGTTACTCTACCATCAGGTAGATCCCCAGCTCTCGCCTCATGTGCTTGAGTAGACTTACATCACTTAGAACACCGTACGTCATTCTAAAATTGATGTCATTTATATTTTTACGTTACATTTTGTAAGTTCTCTCAGTTTGTGGATACTGGCCGCCCCTCATTTTTCTAAAAAAATGTTTGCAAGTCGATGACTCGCATCCTGCGGTTTCAAGCTTCGCCGCCATGGTTGCTATGGTTTTGACCAAGTAAGTCGAGGTAATCAACTCTTAATTTTCATGAAGTGCTCTCCTCTATTTTTTTCCGAAAACCGTCTATTCACAAGCGTACACACACACAAACACATTTAACACATGTGACGTAAGTGTCCCGCGCGACCCCTCTTTCTTTAGACCCCTCTTTCTTTAGACCCCTCTTTCTTTATCTACCCCTTCACCCCCCCCTCCTTTTCTTTTCTTTACTTGGCCGCCACGTTAATTGCCACCCACCATCTAAAGAATGCCGATTCCGGGATTGGTCCCTTTTGAAGGTCAATTTGTCTCCCCGGTCAGCACGTACCACCTACCGAGGTTATCTCCCTTCACCCCCTCCCTCCCCCCCCCCCCCCCTCTCTTATCTACCGTCTCATCACAAGAAAGTGACAACCGAGGTTATCTCCCTTTGAAGATGGTTTTGCTTTTCCGAGCACGTGAAGGATTTTGAATGTCGGCACGTGATAAGGATGTAATAGGCGCGTGATTGTTCGGTACATTTAGAACAGCAATCTTGTGACGTGTGGACTGTAATACACCAATAGCAGGCTTTCATTGTTTGAAAGTGAAGGCTATAATTGGAGTGGTGAGAAAAAGTTGTCACACAAGATGCTGAAACGTAGCTAGAGCAACACTCACAACCAGTCATAATAAGCCCACTAGTAAGTATTATTGATGGCAGGTGATTGAGATCTGGTTTGTTTGACTCTAGTTTTGATCTAGATCCTATGTTCAATGATGAATAAGGAGTAGATAGATATGTTATAGAAAAGAAGTGGTAAACATTCTATTCTATTTATGTGCACTGATTATTTGTGTGTGTGTGTTTTTGACTTGAACACTTTTGGTACCAGAACCGGAGTTTATGCCTACTAACCCTTTTGTCTATTTTTAGTAGGAAACCTATGGGCCGCAATCTTGCACTATTTTTAGTAGGAAACCTATGGGCCGCAATCTTGCACTTTATGATACCATTCCTTTGCAGGTGTTGGATGGAGAGTGATGATGGATTGATCACCTTTTATGTTTTACTGATCTCAGTTTGTTAACTGAAATTCAGTTTATTTATTAACTACATGTAGTGCTATTGTACAAGGGAAGCCTTCAAGCCGGTTGGGATTCACTAATTCCCTGCCGACTGAAGCCCCTTGTCTCTAAGCCATAGAGATCTACATCCACCTTCTCCTGTGATTATCAGCAGGGCATCGTGGGCCGGATGCTTATCCCGGACTCCACCAAGCACCAAGACGGGTCCGTCGCCAAGACAACCCGCACCCAGAATCCGCGAGGAGACCACGCCTGAACCGTGCCATCCCGCGAAGCCGTAATCGGAACGACTGGGAGCTACTCTCACCTGACGAGCAAGCCCAGAACTTCAAACAGCTAAGTCCACCTGACTGCGCCAATCATTTGAACTTTCCTACGGACAATAAAGATAATTAGTAACCCTTCCGGCATGGGGCGAACCTTATAGAAAGACAAAAGTCTTGTGAATCCTTTCGGATTTCATTGTTTTTTATCCATATTTTGTTTTGGCGCCATTGAGCTGCTTTATTATTATTGTTGCATAATCTTATGCAGATTTTGGGAGTAAATAAAATACAAGTGTCAAATAATCCTGAACCCTTTGGTCAGACTGATGAGAGTGGGAGTCTTGTAATTTCATGTAAAACCCTACTTCTCTCTGTCTGCCATTTAGAGCAATTCAACCACTTGTATTTCTTACAACCATCTGACGAGCCAGAACCCGGGCACAAATATAAATTTATTAGATGAAAAGGGGCCGGGAAAGTTGCTCATCTCCCATACCCTAGAGAAGTGGGCTAAAGGCAAATTTTCTAAAGTCTTCCCTAGAGACTTAGCCTTTTAACCCATTACCTCGTCACATCTAATTGGGGGCTCGCGTCCGGGATATTTTTTTCATAAAGTCTAACAAATTTCAATTCAAACTGTAGTTCCTTTTCAAAACTTATCTTGTGTCCACTGGGAAAGTTATTGTGATTTGGTTCACTGTGTTTTGATTTGATTTGTTTGAATGCTATTTATGACTTTATTTTGATGTGCATGCTATTTCTGTTTATGCTGAAATAGTTAAGTGTTGTTTGATACATTCAACTCAGCAGCTTTGTTTTTATTTTGAATAGTTGTATTTACAACCATGGCTGAGATTGTTAAACTTAGGAGGGAACTTAAAGAATGGGGAGAATCTCTAGGATTGTCAGGCCAAGAGTTAGCCAATTTTGTCATATCTGAATATGACAAAGAGAAAGCTCGTGAGGCTCAAGAGGCTGATAAAACTCGCGAGGCTCAAGAGGCTGACAAAACTCGGGAGGCTCAGGAGGCCGAGAAAGACAAACAGAGAGCTCATGAGGCTCAAGAGGCTGATAAAGCTCGGGAGGAAGCTGAGAAAGACAAACAGAGAGCTCATGAGGCTCAAGAGGCTGATAAAGCTCGCGAGGCTCAACAAGCAGATAAAGATCGCGACGCTCAAGAGCAAATCCGTACTCATGAGTTAAGGCAGAGACAACTAGTGCAGGATGCCAAAAATAAAGAACTCGAACTTGAGGCCACTGAGCGAGAAAAAGCGCGAGACCATGAGCTAGCTATGAAGCAGCTTGAAAACTCAGCAGACTCTGAGACTGCTGCCCCTCAAAATTTTCACCCTCCCATTCATACCTCAGCCATGACCTTCACATTGGAGGCATTCAATGAGGCAACAGAGTCTATCGATGCATTCCTCGATAGATTTGAAAGACTGGCCCAGGAATTTGAGCTTGCTCCGGAAAAGTTCAACCTCAAGCTTGCCCAAAGTCTCAGGGGTGTGGCTTATGAGGTGTACAGCAAACTTCCGTCAAGCCAAATTACCGACTACCCAGCTTTGAAAGAAGCCCTGCTCAACAGATACCAGTTGACAGCTGATGCCTACCGGAAAAAGTTCCGGTCAACCAGAAAAGGTAGGGGAGAGTCCTATGCCCAATTTTCAGATAGACTGGGGAACTATCTGACTAAATGGGTGTCGCTTTCTGCCAAATCTGAGTCCTATGAGGATCTCCGGGAACTGATGGTTTGCGAGCAACTGCGCGAAACCATGTCCCCAGAGTTACGCACCTTTACTGCCGAACAAGGTGCCACAACTCTGGCTGACCTCATCCAGCTAAGTGATAGGTACACTCTAGCCCATGATGAACCTAGCGCCCCTAAAAGGCCAAAACTACAGCAAGTAGTTGGGTCCACTGCTTCACAGCAGAGCAGGTTTAACCCCAACTCCAAAAGTGGGTCAAACAGTTCTACCCATGAACGACAACCACTGGGACAACCCTTATTCTGCTCATACTGCAAGTCGAACACCCACAATCGGGATGACTGCAGGAAACTTGCTTACAAGCGGCAAAATGTTGCAACTATGCAAGTCGTCTCGACTTCGCAGAATTGCACAAACCCCTCCCCAGTACAGTGTCCAGGCACACCGTCAGTCGTTGGACAGGCGACTGTCAACAACATCCCTGTTCAGTGTCTCTATGACACTGGACTGTCATGCGACGCCATTGTCTGCGGATCCCTAGTCCCCGCGTCAGCATACACGGGAGACTTCATCTCTCTGCAAGGCCCTGATGCTGCAATCCCCCCTTCCACTTTGCCAGTCGCCATAATCAATGTCGACACCAGATATGTTAAGGGACCCATCAAGGCAGTGCTCATGGACAGTCCTGTCTATGACCTCATACTGGGATCACAGTATGTGTTTTTAGGGCACCCCTCTCAACCTGCTATTGTTTCAGCAGGATTCCCTTCTCCCCAATCCACAAACCAACTCCCTCCCTCCTTCCCAAAGAGCAAATCTCCCTCAGCAGGGAAGAAACCTCTCAACGCGGCAAACCAAATTGCCGCGCGAGCCAATCCAGATTGTCCCAAGTCCCCAAGTCCGCCACAACTTGGAAAATCCTTCCCAAGGAATGTCCGCCTAACGACCCAAGACCACTCGCCACAGGTACCTCAGGTGAAAGGCAGCACTGTACCCGCAAACACCCACCGAAGGTACTATCGGGACAGGCCGCCGCACGTACAGCCGTCACCTACCCCTCCCTTTCAGCGAGTGGCAGTCGACTTGGTCGGGCCTCTACCTCAACGGAAGAAGAAATTCCGGTACATAGTCACCGTGGTCGACATATGTACCATGAGGTGCGATGCCGCCCCAATCTCCTCACTTGATGCTAGTCAGATAGCTGCGGCACTCAAAGCCATTTTCGCCCGAATCGGCCTACCAAACCACATCATCAGCAATGATGAATCCAGGCTAAAGGGGAAACTCAGGCAAGAGGTGTTTGCTATTCTGCAATCAACCTTGGGACAACTCAACACAGGATTGCCGCACCAACCTCAGTCGGAATCCATTCCACTGATCTCTAACCCACCTTCTCCTTTGAACTCTGTGTTGCGACCAGATGTTCCCCCATTCCAGCCGACCCAGTCTCCCCACTAATTTGTCCCTGTCGCCCAAGACGAAAGTGGAGTCGGCGTTCCACAGGAAGATTCCGGTACCAGAATCTTTTCTTCGGGGGGCCTCTGTGACGTAAGTGTCCCGCGCGACCCCTCTTTCTTTAGACCCCTCTTTCTTTATCTACCCCTTCACCCCCCCTCCTTTTCTTTTCTTTACTTGGCCGCCACGTTAATTGCCACCCACCATCTAAAGAATGCCGATTCCGGGATTGGTCCCTTTTGAAGGTCAATTTGTCTCCCCGGTCAGCACGTAGAAGTGGGCTAAAGGCAAATTTTCTAAAGTCTTCCCTAGAGACTTAGCCTTTTAACCCATTACCTCGTCACAACACACACACACAGGATGATTAAAAAAGGGAGAGAATCCCTTACCTTGTAGTTGTTGATCATGATCGTGTAGTAATCCTGTAAATGAAAAAATGCATTAAGTTACTTCACTAAAATGTAAACTTTATAAAAAAAAATAGCATTATCAGTGATGTACCGAGGATCGAAAAATGATAGGACAAAACTGTCCTGAGACAAGATAAATCAATAGAACAATGTCCTGGTTTTTGCAGAAATCAATGACGAAGCGTGTCAGTGTTAACATTTAAATCAGCCGTTTGTCCTGACAAGGGAGAACACAATAGGACATTTTCAATTTTAATAGGTCAATGGCCTATGACCGGGGACTCGGGACATCACTGCCTTATCAAATGTCACAGCGTGTTAAAGATTTTTCCTCTAAGATTTGTTATCTTCGCAATGGAAAGGCAAAGTTCACGACAGTGATTCAGATTGATAAAAGTCAGTACCCCAGTCTATTTCATGGCTGATCAAAATTACGCTGACTTAAGCAGGTTTTTAAAACTTCTGAAAAATCCAGATGTACAGTGTTACCTCCCTTAATAAGACCTTCACAAATCATCCAAAATGAGGTCTTGCATGCACACACACACAGAGAACTTGTGATGACGTTATCTAAGTCCTAAGGCTGTGCGCACAAATACCCACAATGCTCTAGGCCTTGTAGTCTGAACGTGGAGTCTTTCGGATGAGACGATAAACTGAGGTCATTTGGTTAAAATTTACACACACCCCTTTCCTTCCTCATCAGTCACACCAAAATTGTGGTTTCTTTGATCAAATATTATCTCCCACCATTATGGTGAGAACCACTGGCATCCTTTATGGATCCACCACTATTAACCCTTTCACCGCCAGCCATACTTCAGCCAAAACTTTCCATTAAATTTACCTGGGTATAGAACAAAATCCATCTGCAGTATTGGGGATTCTTCTGTGATATATATAACATAAGGTCTATCCTTACTTCCCAAAACTAAGACAATAGGGTCTTTGGATTATAGACCCCAATTTGATGCCTTTGAGTTACATAGGTGTTAAATCACTGTGGTGCTGAAATGCGACTTTGGCGGTGAAAGGGTTAACAGTGGCATTTTAAGCTATAAAGCCATTTCAAGCCACATTTGTACAGTGCATGGAGGGTTGGTAGTGTTTTGTGGTATAGTTTGTTCACGAAAATTGCATGCCAAAAAAAAAGAGGGTGGCGCGCCTCTGACTGCGACACGCTCTCCAGGTGGGAGCAACCCGAATTTCACAGATGCCTCTGTGACTATAAAGTACCGAATACCTGAAATCTGGATGTAAGAAATATGACGGAGTGTGCACATGCACACATATCCTGTCCGCTTATTTCTTACTTTATTTTACTGTATCTGGGATGGGTTATGCCCATTCCCAGTACATGAGCACACGCCCTAATGGCACGAGAAGTGGTACAGTATTTTTCGGACTATAAGGTGCACCTGATTATAAGGCGCACCCCCCAAATTTAAAATAATAAAATCAGATTTTGCTCTAGTGTAGTGGCACAGTGGTAGCGCGTTCGCCTCATGTCAAGTAAACCCGAGTTTGAACCTGGGTACAGGGGATTTTTCCTCTCACGTTGCACTAGGCCTTATGGTCTGAACGTGGAGTCTTTCGGATGAGACAACAAACCGAGGTCCTGTATGCCCATGCACTTAGCACACTCTAAACCCAGTGGCAATGAAAAAGTTGTCATTTGGTTAAAAGTTACCCCCACCACCTTCATCAGTCACACAAAAATCGCATGCAAAAAAAGAAAAATGGGTGGCGCGCCTCTGGCTGCGACGCGCTCTCCAGGTGGGAGCAACCCGAATTTCACAGACGCCTCTGTGACTATAATAATGTACCTAACCTAAACTTACCTAATATTATTAACCCCTTGACTGTCACATAACGTATCATGTACGTCTAATGACGTCATCAGATGAATTAGGGGAATAACTCTGGAATATAACTCTTTTGTTGTGCTTTTAAACAGTCAGGACATTTATATCCCCATTCCATTTTTCCAGACTGACTCAGTTATCTTTTACGCTTGACAATTTTTCATGTTTTTTGGGGGGGCTGGACAACCCCGCCCCCTCCACGAGTCTCTCCCCGTGGGGATACCGGGGGGTCTTTCGTAAAAATAGTTCCCCCACCTTCTGGAAGTTATGTGCTTGCAACTTCATCTAATCTGCCATTCTCTTTGACTCTGCCTTTTCCCTTTGCTTTCTGTCATCTACTATCTTTCTGACTTATTGGCCCATTCTCCTGCCTTTAAAAAAAAAAAATCTTCCAAATAATTTTTATCCTTTGAGCTCCTCCGAAATCGGAATGTGTCGGCTGTACGCAGCGGGGAGACCAGTGAAAACTGAAAAACGGACACATACGTACCTCACCCATTATGGCCATATGGCTTGGGAATGCAGAAGAAGAAGAATGTAAATTTTTTCTTAATATTTGTCCCGGCGGTCAAGGGGTTAACCCTTTCACTGCCAATGTCGCATTTATGCACCACAATGGTTTAACACCCATGTCACTAAAAGGCATCAAATCAGGGCCTGTTATCCGAAGACCCTATTTTCATAATTTTTGGAGGTAAGGATAGGCCTAGTGTTATACATGTCGCAGAGGAATTCCCAATATTGCAGATGAAAAAAGTTCTCCTCCCAATTAGGTTTAATGGTATTTTTTTGATTAAAAAATGGCTGGCGGTGAAAGGGTTAAATATGTTGATACTTACTCTGTTGACTTTCTGCATGATTTCCTGTCTGTTTTCCCCTCTCAGCACACCCATCCCAGCCACAAACGTGAACAGCACAAAGGGGGCACCCAGTGCCTGGAAACACACACAATAACAATAATGGTTGGTTGGTTGCTTGGTTGGCTTACCCTGGCTAAAAGACTCCAGGGATCATCCCAACAGCGAGAAGCACTTGAACACTAAGGTACAAATGCATCAGCTAGGGATGAGAACATTACGTGTGTGACCGTTTTTGATTACCTCAGCCATGTGGGCAGCCACACTCCGTCTTCGGGGGATTTTAGACTGATGATGTTATGCTGGGAGCTTGTCATGGTTTAAGACAATCCCCGCACAACCATTCAGAGCATAACAACATTTTGATGTAGCCTTGGCGTTCTAGCTTATGTCAACTGGTCTGACACAGCCTCATGCCAAGGCATATAACAATAATAATACTGTACATTTATAACGCACTTACCTCCCAATAAAATTATATATAATTGATGTTTTAAACATAAATGTGTCTTTAGCTATTGCATTTGTGTATTCTTATGTGGAGCTGTATACTTGTATGCCTTGTTTTGTATTTAAGCATAATTTGGAGAATATTGTTCAATATATGTTGAAATCGCGGGTGTTGCCATATTTAATTTCTCATTATGAGATAATAAAGATTTGTTGAAGTTAATTAGGAGCCCAAGGCGTTTCCAATGACAACAATTTAAAAATAACAATAAAAGGCTTTATTAAAGCGTCAAAAAATATTTACATAGCATTCAATTCATAAATCGACGCATTGCACACATGCACATAACCAATTATCTATGCATCCTCCCACCTGCACAGTGACAATCACACCTATACAAATGTGTAACACCCCCCTCACCCTTCGTCTCTCTCTCTCACACACACACAAGCATGTGCATGCACACACACACAAGCATACACATACACACACACAAGCATGTGCGCACACACAAACACAAAAGCATGCGCACACACACACACACGCATGCGCACACACAAACACACATAAGCATCATGCGCACACAAACACACACAAGCATGTCAATAATTATCGATAAACAGCAGGTGTACGGTACCAGCAGAAGAAGAAACACACACACACACAACTCTGAAGTCGGAGTGTGGCTGCCCACGTGGCGGGGTAATCAAAAACGGTCACATACGTAATGTTCTCGTCCCTAGTTGGTGCATTTGTACCACAGTGTTCAAGTGCTCCGGCTGTTGGGATGATCCCTGGAGTCTTTTAGCTAGTGCACGACACCAACAACGCACACACACACACACATAGCAAGGTATGAACATGCAAGAGAACTCTCCTCTGGTTCACAGACCATAGGAACTAATCCATGGCATGTAGGGATACTTAAAACGCCTAGAAATAACTAGCAAAGCATATATATGTATGCATGACCGGTTTTTTTATTACCCCGCCACATGGGCAGCCACACTTCAATTTTGGACTGATTATGTTAATTTTATGCTAGGAGCTTGCCATGCAGAACATAACATTTTGATGTAGCCTTGGTGTTCTAGATTATGTCAACTGGTCTGACACAGCCTTATGCCAAGACGGTTGCTGTTAAGCAAACGGAATAATATATACTGTATCTTTATCAAGATACCCTCCTCAGACCATTGTTAACTGTAGACCCCACCATTCATTTATTCTTGATCAGCATCATTCACTTAAAGGAGCTAAAGGGGCACCTTGACGGATGAGTTTTTGGAAGAAACACGTCGAGGTCACCAGAAAGACAGCCTTTTCAAGGATTGGAACACTCACTTTGCTCTGGTTTCCTAGAAATCAAACAGTGATTCCTCCTTGGCGGAGTTGCCGGAGATAGAAGCCATTTTGGATGGGGTGGGTGGAGGCCACTCAAGAGTGGTTGAACACTTTTTTTTATTTGTAGTGCAGTAAAAAAAAAAATTGGAGCTATTTCCTTTGTTGTGAGCGAAACTCCTTTTGGTAAACTGTATAAAAACTATAAGAAGGCTTGTATTGTGGAAATTTTGAGCAAACGATTTGGTCTAAGTCAGGCGACCATTAGAAAAGAGAAAGCACATGCCTTCTTTCACTGAAAGAATCTGACTTCCAGCACCTCCGCCTAGGAGGAATCGCCGATTTGACGGTTAGATTTATAAAAAAAACAGAGCAAAGTGAGTGTTGCGATCTCTAGAAAGGATGTTTTTTTGGTGATCTCGACGTGTTTCTTGCAAAAACTCATCCGTCAGGGTGCCCCTTTAAGCTTCTCCACCAAGAAACACTACTCAGACCATAAGGCAACAAACCATGGCGGCAAAGATATCAACGAATTTGGCATCTGCCTCGGGGCAGGGGGTGGATGCCTCGTGCCTCCATTCGGGGAGCTGGATGACCCCCCGCCCCCTCCACCAGTCCTCCCCGTGGGGATACCAAGGTGGTCTTTCATATAATAGTCCCCCCACCATCTACTATCTTTCTGACTTACTGGCCCATTCTCCTGCCCTTTAAAAACAAAAACTTCCACATAAGTTTCTCCTTTGTGCTCCTCCGAAGGGGGTCTATGAAGTACTAACATTCCAAAGGACCCTCTAAAAGAATGTGCAGGGCGTCCCAGGGATGCACTAGAAACATTCTTTTCAGCATTCGCAATGCCATTGGGACCCTCTATCCCTCCTCTAGGACCCTCTATGCTGTAAGTGAAGGGGTTTCTGGGACCCCTTGTTTTGCAGGATAGGGAGCCCTGTACGCAGCGGGGAGACCAGCGAAAACTGAAACCGGACACAATACCTTACCCATTATGGCCATTTATGGCCTGGGAACGCAGAAGAAGAAGGCATCTACCTGGTCAGTGATCACCATTTTCAATGCCGCCATTTTGGTTCCTGTGTACACTTCAAAACTAAAACCAGACACATTATATACCTTACCCATTATGGCCATATGCCCTGGGAACGCAGAAGAAGAATGTTCTTACCTGGTCAGTGACCACCATTTTCAATGCCGCCATTTTGGTTCCGGTGTACATTTTGTCCAGCGCCAGATACCAGAACCGCATTATGGGACCCTGAAAACAGAAACGTAAACGAAACAGACATTCTGATTCATAACAAACAAAACAGGATCGCACAAACCATATACATTTATAATCATAATCCTTTCCCAGGTATGCCTGATCTGCATAAATATTACCATATTTTACAAACTATAAAGTTCCTCCGAAGTCGGAGTGCGGCTGCCCACATGGCGGGGTAAATCTTCTTCTTCTGCGTTCCCAGGTCACACGGCCATAATGGATAAGGTAAGGTACGTATGTGTCTGGTTTTTATTTTTCACTGGTCTCCCCGCTGCATACAGCCTACACATTCTGATTTTGGAGGAGCTCAAAGGAGAAAAATTATTTGGAGGATTTTTTGAAAAAAAAAGGCAGGAGAATGGGCCGGCCACTAAGTCAGAAAGATAGTAGATGATAGAAAGCAAAGGGAAAAGGCAGAGTCAAAGAGAGTGGCAGATTAGGGGAAGTTTCAAGCACAGTAGGAGGGGGGACTATTTTTATGAAAGATCCCCCCCCCCCCCCCCCCAGGAAGGGAAGGGTAATCAAAAGCAGTCACAACACATGTAATGTTCTCATCCCTAGCTGGTGCATTTTTACCATAATGTTCAAGAGCTTCGGCTGTTGGAATGATCCCTGGAGTCCTATAGCCAGGGTATGAAAACAAACAAACTAGAAAATGACACTTTTTTTTCCTGATTAACATTAAGAGAGAAAGACCATTGCAACTTTTGGCAACAAGAAGAAGAAAAATGGTGTTTTACGTCCTCTCGGTCATAGACACATATGGGACATTTGTAAATACAAAGATGGTGGAACAATACTGGCTGCAATGCCCGGAGGCAGTGCAACACCAGTAAAGTCCCGAGTTTATATCAATATAGATATGCGTAGCGGTAACCATGCCTCGGATAAACCTCATCGGCTATGGTACCGCCACTATTGATGGTAATAGTGGCAACATCAAAATAAGTGACTGTTATGACAAAATCAGGTTTGTTGACAAAAAGGGTATACTGTAAAATATAGTAGTACTAGTTGGGACAAAACAAGCTGTGAAGCTTTTTAGTAGTCCCATCGTTTTAATCAGACAGATGTTGTTGTTTGTGGCTCAAGCCACAAAAACCTATAACTCACTTTGTCGGTCGGTCGGTCTGTCTGTCGGTCGGTCGGTCCAAAATTGTCGCACATTTTCACAAAATTGTCGCACTTCAAATCGAGGCTACACTTCAAATTGAGGCCGCACTTTAAAATGATGTATTTTAAAAGCGTACAAAATAATAAACATACGTAATACAGACACTACAACAGACACGACGAGTATGCAGTGCTTCTTTTGATGAGTATAAGTAGGATACATAGTTTTAAATGTTTTCCAAAAGATATAAAAAGTTACGAAAGGGTGCAGAGATAACATTCTGGTTTACAGATTAAAATTATTGAAAAGCCAGGGGAGGTGACTCATGATTGGAGTGGTAAAAATAGACCGCGTGCCACAAACTATTGCGATTTCGCGCTTGTTAAGGTCAAGGTTTATAAATAATTTTCCTATGAATTTAAAAAAAAAATCAAACAAAGCTTCTAAATATACTAACAAATTTTTGAAGATTTTTGAAGATATTGCCACTCATAATCAGTAAAAGATGCCATAGAACTTTTTTTCTTGCAAGTACATGTAAAGGGAAAAGGCAGAGTCAAACTCAAAGAGAGTACCTGTAACAGATTAGAGGAAGTTACAAGCACAGAACTCCCAGAAGGTGGGGTAACTATTTATACAAAAGGCCCCCCGGTATCCCCATGGGGGAAAAGATGTAACCATATTAAAACCCTTTAATGAATCGCCAGTATTGGCCACTGCAACGACCACCTTTTGCAAGAGTGAATGCCCTTGGTAGATGCTTGAGTACTGACCAAAAAAGGGCGTAACTTTCACCAATAACCCTATGTGAGGCCACCAAATGGCTGCCTTTTGCAAGAGTGAATGCCCTTTTGGATACTGACCAACAGGGGCTTAACTCTTGTTATCAAGGGCGTTAATAACCCTAGTTGCAGTGGCTAATGGAGGAAAAGCATTTTTTTCTGAAAATATTTTGGGGTTTCAGGACACATTGTTTAATGGTGGTGTCAATGGGAAAAGAGCCCTTTAATGGCTTTATGGTTATCAGGGGGCAATTTCTCTGGAGGACAAATATATAAAACTTAAAAAATTGTAAAAAATGCTTATCCTCAAGCTTAAAACCCCACCTTGACATTTGTTTTTCTATATATTCACTATTCTCTAAATTCAGAGAATTCTTTGGACATTACCATGCCTGTACTACTTGTATCAAGTATCATTGAATCAGCAGTATTGTGTACTGTATCTTCTCTATAATTCCTGTGAACATTTGACACAAATGTTTAGCTGAAAAATGGCTGGCATTGAAAGGGTTAAGCCTGCCCTTACCATAACACAAAAGCTGAGGATGACAAAGCGTGAAGATCTTTTGTGAGTTTTGTTTTTAATCTTGGGAGATAAAGAGATAGACCTACTACTCCTGCATACTATCATTGAATCAGCAGTATTGTATACTGTATCTTTTCCATGTAAATTTGACAGAAATGTTAGGTGAAAAATGGCTGGCAATGAAAGGGTTAAGCCTGCCCTTACCATAACACAAAAGCCGAGGACGAAGAAGCGTGAAGACCTGAGCAAGTCGTACTTCGCCACAGGGGTGCCCTCTATAGCCAGCTGGCTGATGCCGTCACCGGCAAACATCAACGTGCCTGGAAAAAACAAGATGGTAAGAGAGAGGGAGAGAGAGGGAGAGAGAGGGAGAGAGAGGGAGAGAGAGGAAGGAGTTAGAGAGAGAGATAGTACACTGTTCAGACACTCAGACAGAATCAAAGAAATGAACGGAATCAAAGATTAAAGACTGAGATAGAGATAGAGAGAGAGATAGTACACTGTTCAGACACTGAGACAGAATCAAAGAAATGAACGGAATGACAGAAACAAAGATAAAGACTAAGAAACATCCAGATAGTGAGAGAGAGGGGGGGGGGGGGGAGATAGAGAGAGAGATAGTACAAACTGTTCAGACACTGAGACAGAATCAAAGAAATGAACGGAATGACAGAAACAAAGATTAAAGACTAAGAAACATCCAGATAGTGGAGGGAGAGGGAGAGAGGGGGGGGGGGGGGGAGGAGATAGAGAGAGAGATAGTACACTGTTCAGACACTGAGACAGAATCAAAGAAATGAACGGAATGACAGAAACAAAGATTAAAGACTAAGAAACATCCAGATAGAGAGAGTGGGGGGGGGGGGGTGGGGGGGGGGGGGGGGGGGGGGGGGGGGGGGGGGGGGGGGGGGGTGGGGGGGGGGGGGGGGGGGGGGGGGGGGGGGTGGGGTGGGGGGGGTGGGGGGGGGGGGGGGGGGGGGGGGGGGGGGGGTGGGGGGGGGGGGGGGGGGGGGGGGGGGGGGGGGAGATAGAGAGAGGATATATTAGTACTGTTCAGACACTCAGAGTCAGACAGAATCAAAGAAATGAACAGACTGACAGAAACAAAGATTAAAGACTGAGAAACATCCAGACAGAGAGAGAGGGGGTGGTGGTAAGGGGGGCAGGGATGGTGGAGGTGGTTCAAATAGCAAAGTGAGGCAGGGGAAAAGGAAAAGTAAGTTTGAGACCTATAGACTATAAAACAATGGTCACATATAGATGAAGCATAGTATGGTGTATGCATGTGCGCACGTGAATGTATGTGTGTGACAAAGAGAGAGAGAGAACTTTTAGGCATCCAAGGGGGGTTTCCCTGCATACGGGAACCCCCCCATAATCCGCCGATGCCTCTCAAATTATGCAATTTTAGTATGTACAGAGAAACTTATTTCATAAAGTCATATCGGATTTGCTCTGTAAACGTATGGGTGTGTTTGCACCAACGAGGTAGGGTGCGCATAAATCCTTTGGGAGTATGGGTGTGTGAGCACCCAGGAGGTAGGCGAGGGTTAAACAACGACTTTGTTGTTTATTTACTCGGTTGGTTTTCAACACAAATGCTTGAGGTGCTTTTTGGGGTGCACATGCTCGAGTCTTTCATTGACAAAGTCGTAAAATTTCAGCAAGATTCAATGAACGGTTTTGAAAATATGAAGCAAAAAGTAAAAGTACGGGTGCAAATACACCCACGGCCACGGGAAAGGTTCGTACGACTGTACGATACGATTCGATCGTGTGATCTCTAATCTATGTGATTGGCGCATCGAGATCACGTGATTGAATCGTATCGCACAGTTGTACGACTTTAGTGGACGTGTGGCTGGCCATAAAGTCCTTATCCCTTATTATATAACACCTCATCTTCGTAACTTGCACTGGCTTCCAGTAGAGGCTAGAATCAAGTATAAAATAGCTTGCCTTTGTTTCGGTGCTGTTCACTCCTCTGGTCCCGTCTATCTCTCCGAACTAGTAACTGTCTACTTACCTGCTCGCTCCCTACGTTCTTCCTCTGACTGCTGCACACTCAAGGTTCCTCGGGTCCACACGAAATCGTTTGGTGAACGATCTTTCTACTATTTAGCACCTCACTTATGGAATTCCCTCCCACAACATGTCCGCTCATCTGACTCTATCTCCGCCTTTCGCTCTGCCCTTAAAACTCACTTGTTTCGGACATATTATGATTGATTAGTGTTTGTGTGTGAGGTGTGTGTGTGTGTGTGGGGGGGGGGGGGGGGGGCCGTTTGATTGCAGAAATCTTGTAAAAAATGTATTTACAATTATTTTATTATTCGTATTTTGTATGTAGAATGTCTACGTCTTGTAAACTTTAAATGCTTGTAAATGAGGTAGAAGGGTATTTTTGTTTTTGCAAAATTTGTCTATTATAATTAGTCATGTAATTGGTATGTCGATGGCAGTATGATTTTATTTCAAGTTGCAGTATTGTATTCAAACTTCATTGGGAATGTGAATGTGGTCTCTATGTTTCTTCTTAGAATGTTCATGTTGTAACTATTTTACTTGTATAATTAATTGTGTGCGAGCGTGCGTGTGCGCATGCATGTGTGTGTGTGTGTGTGTGTGTGTGTGTGTGTGTGTGTGAGTAAGGAAGTAAGAGAACGTTGTGTGTAAGCATCGTGCTTATTTTACTTTCTAATGATTAATTATTTGTTTGCCTTTAATGTTCTTGTTATCAATGTAAAGCGCACTGAGCTCATGTGAGAAAGAGCGCTATATAAATTCCCATTATTATTATTATTATTAAGGATAAGTGATTAGTCTCAAGTCTGCAAGTTACGAAAGCCCACTTCAAGTGGCACTTGGGCCAAACCTACCTGTGGTTGAGCACATCGTCGCCAAAGGATATTTCCCAAGGACACGAACATAGGCTCTCCATAACGTCGCCATGTTTTCCTTTGCAGTCTGTTTTATCAATGGCGCTGCTCTTGACCCTGAATCTGTCGCTGGTCTTCTTGATAAGTGGACATGTGCGAATGGAAAGTAAACTAGGTGTCCGCCATTAGACAAGGGAGACTACTTCCAATGATATGCAATTTTTTTATTTATCTTCTACCACAGTAGAAAATCTACCTGAAACAGAAAATCTCCTTTCAATAAATTCACTTCACCTTTATCTTCGAAAGACGATATAATTTATTAACAAAGATCTTCTTGATAAACGAGATGGAACGAGAGAGAGAGCGATGCGTCGTCTGCTACGCCTCTCATCCGGTGAATGTTTTTCGTGACCCCCTTCCCCATTTGTTTACCCCGGGACATTTTTACAAATTCATTTTCGACTTTGTTGTATCGTTTTTCTGGTTGTGATTCTGCTTCTTTTTTTTTATCTGCCTGTAAACAACATATCTTAAACTATGATAAACAAGCTGGAAAACGCCATATAAATGTACTCCCAGTTCAGCCATTTCTTACTCACTTTATTGTTGGCCCTTTGAAAGACCAGCCTCGTTTTGAGTAGATGTGGTGAGCGGTGTAGGTGCTACAATGACGCAATCATAATGCGACAGATTTTTTCTATGACAGCAATTAAACTCAACATGATTTCATCGACATGGAGCATAAACCAATGTTTTCAAAGTTAATGTTGAGAAAGAGGGGGGAGTTTTGTGGGAGTCATGTTCAAGACAGATGAGTAGCCTCTTTTTCTACAAAACTATGATATAATTTCTTTTCTGTTATATTCTTCTTCTTCCTGTCAATTATGAGCGCATATGTGTCATGCTGCTGTTATGCACCTAACTAAGAAATAGGCCCAGCATGTCTGACTTCGGCTGAAGGAAATCTTTTTGAAACTGTTTCGTGAAAAAAGCAGGAGAATGGACCGGTTAGGCAGAAAGATAGTAAATGTCACTAACAAGGGTGCTCCTGGGAAATTTCAAAAATCCTGCAAGGCAGGGGTCCAGGGGCCACCCAGTTAACAACGCGACTTAAACAATCCTAAAAATCTAAAGTTCCTGGTAAAGGCATGTAAGTATTGATCTGTATTCATTTCTTTTATATTCTACATGCCCGAGAAACTGACAAAACATTTATAAATAGGAAATTAATTGATTCTCAAATTGTCATAATCTGGCGATGCCGGCTCCAGACAATAAAAAAATCCTGCATTTCAGGACATCCTGAAAGCAGGAGCATCCATGCAGTAAACAATGGGAAAAGGCAGAGTCAAAGAGAGTGACAGATGAGAGGAAGTTACAAGCACAGAACTTCCAGAAGGTGAGGGAACTATTCATACAACACCCCACCGGGAGGATTTTCTATTACAGTGGAACCTCCCTTATAAAACCTTCAAAAATCATCCAGAATGAGGTCTTATAAGGGAGGGGTCTTATGAGGGAGGTAATTTTAATACTTACAAAGAAGGGCAATGTCTCAGAGTAGGTCTTATATGGGAGGGAGTCTTATAATGGGAGGTCTTAAAGGGAGGTTCCACTGTATAAAACGTTTTTGCTTTGTTTCCTTAAAATATTATACATACACCTAACTTTTCCCCAAAAACATTTTTATGGAAATCACATAAAAAAGTATGTGTGAAATATATATGTAATTAAAGTTGACATTTGTACTAATGCAAGTTTTCGAAATATATATAATTTTTTCTTTTAGGTAAGGTTGAGTAGAATTCTTGATAACCTGAATCTAAATAAAACCGGAAGTCACTTTTAGAAGCATTACACAATGCTGTGACGTTCATGTTAAAAAATAAGTCCTTTGCCCCTCTGCATCCAATATCTCCCCCCCCCCCCCCCCCCCCATGTACATTAAATCCCCACCCTTTTTGCGTCTTTTGTGTGTATGTGTAGTGGCGATCAATAGGCCTAATGCATCACCAAACAAGATCAGTATTTTGGTCAATACAATACATAATACTATTGATATAACATCCACGCACACACAAGGGCTCCCAGGGACACCAATTTGGGGGTCTATGAAGTACTAAAGGACCCTCTAAAAGAATGTGCAGGGGGTCCCAGGGATGCACTAGAACAATTCTTTTTAGCATTCGTAAGGCCACTGGGACCCTCTATTCTGCCTATAGGACCCTCTATACTGTAAGTGAAGGAGTTCTTAGGACCCCTTGTTTTGCGGGACGATTGGTAGCCCTGCACATGCACACATTCTCTCTCTCTCTCTCTCTCTCTCTCCACACACACACTGAACAGACAAAGCTGGCATTTCATTCAACTCCCTGTTCTATTTCTCTTTGCCTGTTATTCACATGCACTCCATACATGTACATGAAATGCATGCATGCTTTTTTTAGTGTGACACTCAGGCTCTTCCAATGCATTTTTACGCATGATGATCATCACCACATACAGGAATTTTAGAAGAAAAATTGTCACAAACACAAACTTTTAACACAAAAACACACATTTTTATGCATGCTTTGCTTTTCCACTTCTACAATGCATTTCACACAATGATAGTCACCATATAAACAACCATTTTAAAGAACAAGAGGCAAAGACTTCAAGGCTCACTCGAACAGGAACATGTGGGACAACAAAGATTGAGGGGGGGGGTATAAAGTACAAGATTGCCAATACAATTTTAAAGTTCAAATGAAACTATCATTAATGGATACAACTAAACAACATTTTTTTATATAAAAACAGTGCCCGTGCCAAGAATCGGACCCAGAACCATTGGCATGACAGACAGACACTCTACCAATGAGCTATCGAGGCTTTCACTGTTGATGAGTTTCTTAACTCATGTTGCCTGTTGAATACTCTCTAACCCACTAATCTAAAATGTTATCTGTTTACAGTGTTGCTTTGAGTATTTAATTATTCAAACCAATATTGTTTGAAAGCTTGCATAAACATCTATGTGTATGCAAAGTTTGAACAATGTACGCCTTCTATTTCCCGAGAAATTGCCAACGTTAAAGTTTGGAGATTAGACCACGGATGCAACACACACAGACACACAACCTAACAACTATCATACTATAGACTCACTTCGTGTTAACTTCGTTGTATCCATTAACGATAGTTTTATTTGTACTTTAAAATGTTATTGGCAATCTTGTACTTTAGACCCCCCCCTCAATCTTTGTTGTTGTTAACACGAGTGAGCCAAAAATGGAACAAACAAAATTTCACACACACACACATGATCACATGAAATGCGTGATTTAATTTCAAATGCATTTCACACACAATGACAGTCACAACATACACAACCCATTTCTAGCCAAAACATGGCACAAACATAATTTATGTACTTGCGTGCGCACACACACTAAAACATGTTTTATGCACATTGTTCTCAAAATACACAAGTACCACAAATATCCACTAAACTGAACGATCCAGCAACAAACATTCTACAAATATTTTTGAACAGAATATTTTTGTCGGTACAAAACTTTTGGCTATAACCAATGTATAAAAAATGTAAGGTGAACCCTGACGGATGAGTTTTTGCAAGAAACGCGTCGAGATCACCACGAAAACACCCTTTACAGAGATTGCAACACTCACTTTGCTCTTGTTTCCAAGAAATCAAACCGTCAAATCGGCGATTCCTCCTTGGCGGAGGTGCTGGAAGTCAAATTCTCTTTTCTAATGGCCGCCAAATTGTTTGCACAAAATTTCGCAATACAAGCCTTTTTATTTTATTCTTTTAAATTTTATACAGTTTATCTAAAGGAGTTTCACTCACAACAAAGGAAATAGCTAAAACATTTTTTTTACTGCACTACAAAAAAAAAGAAAACGCTTCAACCACAATGAGTGACCTCCACCCACCCCATCCAAAATGGCTACTCTCTCCGGCATCTCCGCCAAGGAGGAATCGCCGTTTTGACGGTTTTTTTTCTAGGAAACCAGAGCAAAGTGAGTGTTCCGATCCTTGAAAAGGCTGTCTTTCTGGTGATCTCGACGTGTTTCTTGCAAAAACTCATCCGTCAGGGTCCACCTTTAAGGAACACATCCAGTGGATTTTAGTTTTCATAAACACATTATTAAAATAGAGCTTTGTCAGATTTTCATGTTAGCAGACCATGATTCAGAATCAAACACGCATTTATCTCTTTTACCCCCCCCCCCCCCCCCCTCTCTTTCTTTCTTTCTCTTTTTACCCCCCCCCCCCCACTCTTTCTTTCTCTTTTTTTACCCCCCCCCCTCACTTTCTTTCTCTTTTACCACCCCCCCCCCCTCTCTCTCATGCTACCATTCAACAACAAAAAAGGGACTTAAAATCAGGAAAAGTACAGAACAGATCATGATTAAAATCTGACATAATACTTTATAAGACACAGAGCTGTATACATTCCCCCCAAATGGCCAGGCAATTCACTGTTATTCAGAGCATGATTTTAGGAAAAAGAGCATTTTCTTTCACAACCGCCTGTCTTCCCCGAAGTCTTCCTACTATCTTCCTGATCGATGTTCTCTTCATGGTGATCATGGTGTTGATTTGAAGTTCATCAACAACAGTATGCCCTCCTTTCCTGCTAAAACCTCCTGATGTCTTCCTCCTCATCGTCATCATGGTGTTAACCCTTTCACTGCCAAAATCGCATTTTAGCACCACAGTGATTTAACACCTACGCCACTACAAGGCATCAAATTGGTGTCTATTATCCAAAGACCCTATTGTCCTTGTTTTGGGAAGTAAGGATAGACCTTATTTTATATATGTCACAGAAGAATCCCCAATACTGCAGATGGATTTTGTTCTCTACCCAGGTAAATTTAACGGAAATATTTGGCTGAAATATGGCTGACGGTGAAAGGGTTAATCTCCCATATTATGATGGTACGAAGTTGGTCCATGCTCTTCCTCCTAATGTCTTCCTGAAGATCTACCTTATTGGCACTTGCCACTTGGTATATTCTAGTCACAGAGACTTACCTCTGCGAAACTCGGGCTGTTCTCCCCTGGAGAGCGCGTCGCCGCAAATGCAGCGCCTACCCTTTTTTTTTTTTTTGGGGGGGGGGGGCACAGGGTGAGGAGGGGGTGGGGCACACTTGGAAAACCTAGCTATCAATTTGGCCATACCAGGCAGCAGGATTTCTCCCTGCTCTTACCGCACGGGTCAGACTAGCTTCAAGGCCCCATCTGAAGGACTGGACGTTCAGTTCGATTTTCCTGTGGAACTAGAAAGAAAGGGCGAGGCCGGGATTCGAACCCGGGTCACTCACGCTGCAGTCACACATTACATTTGGCAGGCGAACGTCTTAACCACTCTGCCACCTTACTCTTCCCTGCAGTCTTCCTGCTCATGTCTTCCTTGGTCTTCCCCACAGTCTTCCTGCTCATGTCTTCCTCATAGTGATCATGGTGTTGATCTCCCAGATAATGGTTCGAAGTTGATCGATGATTTCTTTCAGCTGTTGGTTTTTCAACCGCACTTGCTGCAACACACACACACACAAACGCATGAATAAACGCATGAATGTGTGCATGCACGAATTACACACATAGAGGATGATAATATAAAACAGGTGAATGATTTCCTTCAGCTTCTTGCTGCAATACAAGCACACATACAACGCATTAACACTTCCGTGGGGGGAACCTCCGATCGTAGGTTCAGCAGAACATCTCTATCTGCCGGGAACCTCCAATCGAAGGTCCAACGGTCTAAGATACAAAACTGCCTACTATACCAGAAGACTTTTCTTGTTTGATTTCACAGTTACTTCCCTTGAGTAGTCTTGAATAGTGAAGCAGAAATGGCGGTGTTAGATGAAATTTTAGGAGAGTTTTGCATGAATATTGTCAAAAATTAGAGGTCTGAGTGGCGAGGAGATTGTTTGGTTGCTCGAACTTGATGAGAACGGAAGTAATGCTGGCAATCAGTCAAGTTTTAAGGATGAAAGTCGTGAAAATAATGTAAGTACTGATTAAATTGAACAGTGAGTGCCCAGTACGAGTACTCTAGAGTGAGAATAAGGCAACAAAAAGTGTTGTTATCGGCAGAATCGTTCGATCTCGTCGCGGAGTTTGATCTCAAAGTCAAGCAGCATGTCGGCTTTAAATCCTTCATGCAATATTTTCACAAAGCATAAAATTGAATTAAGCATCCATTTTTCATAAAGTACAGAAAGTTTGGTGCATATCAGACTTCATTTAGGCTCTTAAACAATGTTTGATCACAAGCAGTTATTCCACAGTAATTTTTCCAGTGCAGCCTCAGGCCAGCACAGTGGTTTCACTGACGCAGTGCCAGTCACAATAGTGTTAATGTGTGCATGCATGCACACACACACAGAGGATGATAATATAAAACAGGCGAATGATTTCCTTCAGCTTATTGCTGTAATACACGCACATATACAACGCATTAATGTGTGCATGCACGCACACACACACAGATGACCGGTATGAAAATGATCAACAATTTCTTTGGGTTGTTGATTTTTTTCAACCGCACTTGCTTCACCACACAAACACACACATTTTGTTTCATTGATTTTTTAAAAAAATCGATTTATGGATTCACAAACGCACATAATATTAATCGTATGTAAGTGGTCGATTTGTTTCAGGCTGGGGGTTTGTCAACCACAATTACTGTGACACATTTCCTCCAGCCGAAGTCGGACTCGTTGGGCCTATTTCTTAGTTAAGCGCATAACGGCAGCATGATGCATCTGCACTCATAATTGACAGGAAACTGTCTGAGTGGTTGAAGAAGAAGAAGAGAAAATAATGAATACAATATAAACTCTTTTTCCCCTCTTGGGGATACCAGGGGGGGTCTTTCGATAAAAAATAGTTCCCCTACCTTCTGGAAGTTATGTGCTAGCAACTTCCTCTAATGCATCGCTTTCTTTGACTCTGATTTTTCCTTTTCTTACTGTCATCTACCATTGTTCTGCATTGTTGGCCCGTTCTCCTGCAATTTTGTTGGTGTTGTTGAAAATCTTCCACATCATTTTCTCCTTTGATCTCCTCCGCAACCGGAATGTGTTGGCTGAATGCAGTGAGGAGGCCAGCGAAATATGAAAACCGGACACATACATGGGTGCTCATGGGAACTTTCAAAAATCCTGCAAGGGGGCGGCCCCGGTGGAGTGCAGGAGCAGCGCACACACACACATTTACTGCTCTTTTTTCACCCCTCTAGACTAGTACAAGTGCTACATTCCTTTGAATATAGCAAATGCTTACATAGGCCCCTTTTTATTGTACAAGTGTGTGTGTGTGTAAGAAAATCGTTGCTTCTCAAATTCTCATAATCCAGCGACACCGGCTCTTGACAATTTAAAAATCCTGCAATTCAGGACATCCTGCAAGGAGCATCCATGCACATACATGCACATCCATGCACCTACTGCACATCCATGCACCTACTGCACATCCATGCACCTACTGCACATCCATGCACATCCATGCACCTACTGCACATCCATGCACCTACTGCACATCCATGCACCTACTGCACATCCATGCACCTACTGCACATCCATGCACCTACTGCACATCCATGCACCTACTGCACATCCATGCACCTACTGCACATCCATGCACCTACTGCACATCCATGCACCTACTGCACATCCATGCACCTACTGCACATCCATCATCCATGCACCTACTGCACATCCATGCACCAACTGCTTCACCCATTATGGCCTTTGTTCGCCTTGTGTCAAGTAAACCCGAGTTCCAAGAACCCTGGGTACAGGGGATTTTTCCTCACTTTGCACTAGGCTTTACGGTCTGAATGTGGAGTCTTTCGGATGAGACGATAAACCGAAGTCCCGTGTGCCCATGCACTTAGCACACGTTAAACCCAGTGGCAACGAAAAAGTTGTCATTTGGTCAAAATCTACCCCCTCCCCCCCTTTTCTTCCTCATCAGTCACACAAAAATCGCACGCAAAAAAAAAATTGGGTGGCGCGCCTCTGGCTGCGACGCGCTCTCCAGGTGAGAGCAACCCAAATTTCACGGAGACGGCTCTGTGACTATAAAGTACTCTAATACCTAATTAAAAAAATATGGCCAAGGAGTGCAGAACAAGAAGATTAACCCTTTCACCGCCAAAGTAGCATTTTAGCACCACAGTGATTTAATACCTATGTCACTAAAAGGCATCAAATTGGGGTCCATTATCCAAAGACCCTATTGTCTTAGTTTTTGGAAGTAAGGATAGACCTTATTTTATATATGTCACAGAAGAATCCCCAATACTACAGATGGATTTTGTTCTCTACCCAGGTATTTTTAATGGACATTTTGGCTGAAATATGGCTGGCGGTGAAAGGGTTAAAAAAAAGCCTTTTTTTTCTATTTCCTGAAGCAGAAATGCTATGTGCCCACCTCCACTATTTCCCTGTGCTGTTCCCACCACAAGGACTGTACAGTTCTCGGGGTTGTTGCCGCCGGCAACACGGGTCCGGATCCGCGGCTCTCCCACCTCTGGAACTAGTTGCTGAAACCAGTAAGAAAACGTCATCAATGGAAAATCATCACTTAGAACTCTCTCCCTCCTCTCCTCCCCCCCCCCCCCCCCCCTCTCTCTCCCCCTCTGGTCCAAAATACTAGTTGCTTTAAACCAGTAAGAAAGACATCTCAATGAAACTAGAAGTCTCCACTCTTCCTCTAGCTCTCCCCCTTTATCCCGACCTCTCTTACTCCCCCCCCCCCCCCCTCTCCCTCTCCCACCTCTGGAACTAGTTGCTGAAACCAGTAAGAAAACGTCATCAATAGAAATCATCACTTAGAACTCT